>PVIY010009904.1:58911-70486 GCA_004026745.1 Myrmecophaga tridactyla | reverse complement strand
AAAAAAATTTTTGATTAAGGACCTAGAAGATTTTGATGATAAAATAAAATACTTAAAAATAGTTGTTTATTTTAAATATCAAGACAAATATCAATAAAAATTAAAGATGAAGTTCAGGAAGATATCCAAATATAGTAGCTTCAGATTAGCCCTGCTCTATGGAAAACTTAGAGAAGGGAGAGGAGGGTGACTGAGGTGGCGATTTGGGAGTGTGACTGACCTGGGAGAGCCTTCTACAACTCATAGGGCACCCTGGTTGCAGAGGCCAAGGAACTGAAAGGCAGAAAGCTGGAGCCTGGTGTGGAGGCATGGAACCCACAGAAGTGCATGGACAGAAGCCAGGGAATAGGAAGTAAGCCAGGTCACATTCCTTGGGCATGTTACCCTCACCAGTGCAGCCTTTGATCAGCGGCTTACCCCATACCCCACACACCCGAACCCAGTTACCCACTCCCATTCCCTGCACTCCAGGCACCCCCACCCCACCAGCCTCCAGTGCATGTACCTGCCTCACACACCAACCCCAAGTGCAGCCCAACCCACCTCTCCTGCACCTGTCCCAAGCACTACCTCCCCCTCCCTGTCCCCTGCAGGCTGTTGCCAGTGCATGAAGGCTATGAGCACAAACCTCCATACCCAGGCTACCCCTGTTCCCCCGCCCAGAGTCTAACAGAGCTATCATTCTATATATTTAAGCCTCATCCCACTCCCACCCTGAGCTCTGCACATCAGTTTACAATACTCCTAGGCCTGTGCAGAAGAATAGACCCCCAATCACATCATTCAGCTCTGGGAATCGCATTTTACGGCATTCCTAGAACCATGCATGCACATGGCCCTCAGCCATACTTCCCAGCTCTGAGAAAGTGCTCACCTGCACAGCTGGGCCAATCCTGCCACCAAACCACTAAGGCATAATGCTGACCTGCTGCCACAGATCTACACATGCACACAAAGGGCCCCATACCTTGTACCAGTGCACACCAGGTTTACACTCCCCAGACTGGTGCATCCACACAACTACATCCTCCCTGGCTGTTGAACACCCACATTCACAAGTATCAGTATAACATCCCCAACCTGTACCTATACCTGCCCTGAAACAGATCACAGCACTGAGTGCCCCACCCCATACCCTGCTCCCTGCTGTACAATCATCCTGCAAACAAAAGGCCTTAAACTACTGAAAGAAATCAACTCCCAAAGTAAATCTATCAAGATATTTACATGCCATGAAGACAGAAGAAGATCACTAAGCATATCACAATGCAGACAGATACAGCCCTGCCTAATGACCAAATTAAAACACCAGAGGAGACACAGACATTGGAACAACTAATCAAAGAGGTTCATACAATTCTACTTAATAAAATAAGTGGGATAGCAAATGAAAAAAAGGAGAGCAAGAAGACAGTAGAAGAGCATAAAGAGGAATTTGAAAGAATAAATAGAAAAATAGCAAATATCACAGACATTAAGGACTCTGTTGACCAAATAAAGGACATGCTAGAGGCACACAATACCAGTTTTGAAGAGATAGAAGAAAGAATAAGTGATGTAAAGGACAGAATAGCTGACTTAGAAGACTCAAAACAGCAAATGGCAAAAAAGATGGAAAAATCTGAATTGGATCTCAGGGAAGTGATAGGTAGAACAAAATGCACAAATGTAAAAATCACTGGTGTCCTAGAAGGAGAAGAGAGGAGTAAAGGGCTGGGAAGAGTAGTTGAGGATATAATGGGGGAAAACTTCCCAACCCTCATGAAGGACATAAATACACACATCAAAGAAGCCAAAAAAAAACCAAACAAACAAACAAAAAAAACTCCAAACAGAATAAATCCAAATAGGTCTTCCCCAAGACACATGCTAGTCAGTCTATCAGATGTTGAAGTGAAGCAGAAAATTCTGAAAGTGGCAACAGAAAAACATTCTACTGCATACAAGGGAAACCAAATAAGACTGATTTCAGATTACTCAACCAGCACCCTCGAGGCAAGAAGGCAGTGGTATGATATATTCAAGATCCTGAAAAGGAAAGACTTCCAGCCAAGAATTCTATACCCAGCCAAACTGACCTTCAAAACTGAGGGAGAGATTAAAGTTTTCACAAGCAAAGAAGTCCTGAAGGAATTTGCCAGGAGATTGGCCCTACAAGAAATGCTAAAAGGAGTTCTGCTGGCTGAAAAATAAGACAGGAGAAGGAGGTCTGAATGAGGGCACAGAATTGAAGAGTACCACTAAGGTAATTTAAAGAATACAAAGAGAAAGAAGGAAAAGTATATATAGATCTAACAAATAAAATTTAAAAGATAAGGTGGTGGATTCAAGAAATGCCTTTTCAGTAATAACTTCAAGTGTTACCAGACTAAGTTTACCAATTAAAAGATTCAGATTGGCAGCATAGATTAGAAAACATAGTCTAACTGCTTACAAATACTCATCATAGACACAAGGATACAAATAGATTGAAAGTGAAAGGATGGAAAAATTTTTCCATGGAAGCTGTAACCAAAAGAAAGCAGGAGTAGCTATAATAATATCAGACAAAATAGACTTTAAATGTTAAGACATCATAAGAGACAAAGAAGAATACTATATGCTAATTAAAGGGTTAGTTCACCAAGAAGATATAACAATCATAAATGTTTATGCTCCCAATTAAGGAGCTCCAAATTCCATGAGACAGACATTGGCAAAACTGAAGGGAGCGACAACAATAATAGTAGAAGAATTCTACACGACATTCTCCTTTATAGATAGAACAACCAGACAGAAGATCAACAAGGAAATAGAGAAGTTAAATAACTTGCTAAATGAATCAGACTTAAGAGGATATATATAGGTCATTGCACTCCAAAACACAAGGATATACATTCTTCTTTAGAGCTCATGGAATATTCTCCAGGATGGATTGACCATATGCTGGGGCACAAAACAGGACTTTCTAAATTTAAAAACACTGAAATTATTCAAAGCACTTTCTATGATCACAATGGGATGAAGCTGGATCTCAATAACCACCAAAGAATGAGAACTTTCACAAATATATGGAGATTAAATAACATACTTTTAAACACCAGTGGGTCAAAGAATAAATTGCTAGAGAAATTAGTAGGTAACTGGAGATGAGTGAAAATGAGATTACAATTTATCAGAACTTATGGGATGTAACAAAGGCTGTACTGAGAGGGAAATTTATTGCCCTAAATGCCCAAATTAAAAATCAAGAAAGAGCAAAAATTGAGCACTTAACAGCATACCTGGAGGAACTCAAGAAAGAACACCAAACTAACCCCAAAGCAAATAGAAGAAGAGAAATAAACAAAGATTAAAGCAGAGATAATTGAATAGGAGAACAAAAGAATAAAAGAATCAATAAAACTAAAAGTTAGTTCTTTGGAAAATCAATAAAATCGATGCACCACTAGCAAGACTGGCAAAGGGAAAAAGAGAGAAGATGCAAATAAACAAAATCAGAAATGAGAAGGGGTGCATTATCACAGACCCTGAAGAAAAAAAGAAATCATAAGAGGATACTATGAATAACTATACACCAACAAACTAGACAACTTAGATGAAATGAACAAATTCCTGAAGACACACAAACAAGCTACACTGACTCAGGAAGAAATAGAAGATCTCAACAAACCAATCACAAGTAAAGAGATTCAATCAGTCATCAAAACATCAAAAATCTTCCTACGAAGAAAAGCCCAGGGCCAGATGGCTTCACAGAAGAATTTTATCAAACATCCCAAAAAAAACTAACACCAATCATGCTCAAACTTTTCCAAAAAATTGAGGAAAAAGGAACTCTACCAAACTCATTTCATGAAGCTAAAATCATTTTAATACAAAAACCAGGTAAAGATGCTATAAGAAGGGAAAACTACAGGTCAATCTCCCAAATGAACATAGGATGCATAAAATTCTCAATAAATATTACCAAATCAAATCCATCAACACATTAAAAGAATTATACACCATGACCAAGTGGGGTTTATACCAGGAATGCAAAGATGGTTCAACATGAGAAAATCAATTAATGTAATACAGCACATTAACAAATTGAAGGGGAAAAATTACATGATCATCTCAATTGATGCTGAAAATTCCACAAAATTCAGCATTCTTTTCTGATAAAAACACTCCAAAAGATAGGAATCAAAGGTAACTGCATCAATATGATATAGGGAGTATATGAAAAACAGATAGCCAGCACTGTACTCAATGGAAAGAGACTGAAAGCATTCCCCCCAATATAAGGAACAAGACAAGGATGCCCACTGTCACCACTGTTATTCAACATTGTGCTAGAAGTTCTAACTAGAGCAATCAGGCAGTACAAAGAAATTAAAAACATCCAAATTGGAAATGAAGAAGTAAAACTCTTATTATTTGCAGAAGATATGATACTATAATTGGAAGATCCTGAAAAATCTCCAGCAAAGTTACTTGAACTAATCAAGAAATTCTTCAAAGTGGCAATGTGGGACATGACATCCAGGGATGAAAGTCTCCATGGCAACGTGGAAGATGACTCCCAAGGTTGAATCCAGACCTGTCACTATAAGCTCAACAATTCCATCCTGACCAAAATGGGGAAAAGAACTGTAATTAATAAAGTATCAGTGGCAGAGAGAGTTCAAATAGAGCCAAGAGGCTACTCTGGAGGTTGCTCTTATGCCAGCTCCAGTTAGACTTTGCTACGTATCATAACTTGCCAGCCCCCAACCAGGACCATTCCTGCCAATTCTAGAGAACACCTAGGGCAATATATAAGATTTCACAAGGGTTCTGTGCACTAAAGTAACTTTCTAGAAATCTACAACCTCCAGAAAGGTCCCTGGTCCTGATAAGTCCTGAAACCTAGCCCAGCCTCTCCAGAACAGCAGATAATTCCATTTCCCTACCCCATATTAGTGACAGACCCTTCCAATATCAAAAATTGAGAATTGCCATAGCCCAAACACCCCTAAAGACAGGGATGGAAAGATCAAAGGTGATGGTGGAGTGATACAGAGAAGATAGGATTTACAAATGAATACAAATATTGAATCATTAAATTGATATCTCTTTTAGTCGCCAGTACTTTAGAGCAGCTAGAAGTCAAAACCTAAAATTGCGGCACTGTAACCCATATCAAAGTCTGAAATATGTTCTACAACTAATTGTGGAGCTATGCTTTGAAATTTATAGCTCTTTTGTATATGTGCTGTTTTTCACACACAAAAAAGAGGAAAAAATGTCAATTGTGATGATAAAGTATTTAAGCCCTCTAGCCTCCTATATTCTGGAGCACTTAGAAGAAAAAATATGAAAGGATCATATGGTAACCTATGATCAACTCTGGGATTTGTCCTGTAACTACTTGTTGAAGAGTGCTTTGAAAACTATTGGTTTTTTATTTCTTTGCTTTGTATATATGTTATAGTATACAATAAAAGAAGTTAAAAATAAAAAAAATCAAAGTTAAAAATTACAGTCCAAAAATTGGCATGGTTTTGAAAAATTCATAAGTTGTGAAAAAAAAACATGAAATTTATTTTCCTTCTTTTGACAATTCTTTTTTAAGCATAAGAAATTTAAGATCATATGTTACTGGCAGAGTCCAAATGCATTATCTTTTGCAGTGAATAACATTCACATGGTCATAATAATTTATCCATTCCAAAGGCATCTATGAGTTACCAAGGCAATTAGATCACGATGGGCCAAGATCTTATTGAAAAAGAACCATCTCTATGCTGAGCAAAACATATTAAGTGTTTTTCCTGTAAAGCTAGTTACCATTTCTCAATCTATATATAGTAGGCAGCTGACAAGCTGAGGAGAAAACTACAGAAAACAGAAGCTTAAAAAGCTCCTGGAAATCTCATACAACTGGGAAGAAACAATTTAGAATTCTAAGATTGTAAGTGCTTTAGTTTGTTAAAGCTGCCAAAATGCCATATACCAGAAATTGTTGACTTTACAATGGTGATTTATTAACTTGAAAGTTTACAGTTCTTAGGCCATGGAAATGTCCAAATCAAGGCATCACAGGCAACGCTTTCTCCCAGAAGGCTGGTGTGCTGGTTTGAAACTGTTACATATTCCAGAAAAGCCATGTTTTAATCCAATCTTGTGGGGGTAGACTTATTGTGGGTGGGACTTTTGATAATTGCTTCCATGGAGATGTGACCCACCCAGTTATGGGTGGAAACTTTCAATTAAATGGAGATCTGACCCTGCCCATTCAAGGCGAGTCTTCAACCACTTACTGGAGTCCTTTAAGGAGATATTTTTGAGAGAATAGGCAGATGCTTGTAAAGCTGATATAGAGGGCAGAGAGACATAGCAGCTTGGAGATGCTGAGCAGAGAAATAAAATCCATAGTTTGCCCTGGAGAAACCAAGAAAGGATCCATAGGTACTTAGAGAGAAAAAGCCACCTGAGTCAAAAGCTGAAAACAATAAACTGGGAGCAAAGACCAGAAGCTGCCAGCCATGTGCCTTCCCAGCTGATGGAAGCTTTTCCACTAAGAATGTATCCTCTTCTTGGAACCTTACTTTGGACATTTTCACAGCCTTAGAATTATAACTTGTAATTTAATAAACCCCCTTTATAAAAGCCAATCCATTTCTGATGTATTGTATTCCAGCAACATTAGCAAACTTAAAAAACTGGCTACCAGTGATTGTCAGCTCCTCTGCCACATGACCAGGTGCATGGTGACATCTGTTGGTCTCTCCCTTCTCTCCTAGGTTTCACAGCTTCCAGCTTCTGGCTTCAGTGGCTTCCTCTCTGTTTCTGTAGTTTCTCTCCTTGCGTGTGGGTCCTTCTCTCAGCTTCTGTGGCTTTTTCCTATGAGCTTCTCTTGGTTTTTCTCTCAGTTTCTCTGGAACTCTTTTCTGGGTCTTCTCTCTGTAAGATTCTGTGTAATCACCCTGAATGAGGTGGGCCACATCTCAACTTCAGATCCTACTTACCAAAAAATCCTACTTACAATGGGTCCAGACTCACAGGAATAGATTAGCTTTAAGAACATGATCTCTTTCGGGTGCCTGCAGCTTCAAACCTTCACTCTGTTAGCCATGTCTTGATGAATAAGGGTACATAAGTTAAAGGAAACATAGATAAGTTGTATTCACATGCATTGCACTATTTCTGTCCTTGAAGTATTGCACATATATAAATGCTGGAGGATGAGAAGATTAAAAGGAATGCTGAAAGTTTCATCCATATAGAGTTTTTGGCAATCTCATGTTTCTGGAACAAAAAATATTTGAATCTAGCTCCTAAGAATTTCAGACTCTCACTGGGATACCTGAAAATATATAGCCTAGGAGTATGAGCAAACCAGAAATAACCCAGCCTTTACTAAGCCTAAATACCCAGTCTTGAATCAATTAAATTTCTGGGTAAATTATAAGATGATCTGCTTCAAATTTTGCTGTTATAAGCTAAAATAAGTCATTTTCAGAAGACAATGAGAACAACTGAAAACTATTTTTTAAAACAAAATCTCTGTATTGAATGGAAAATGAGCGTAAATACAGAGAAATAGAACCAAGGGAAGAAGAAACAGTGGAAAAGAACTTATAGGTTATCCAGAGATAGTCTGTACAAAAACTTTACAATTAATTATTATATTTTAGAAAGTAGTAATAAAATCAGAAATTTCTCCTGAGAATGGACTCTATTTAAAAAATCACAATAGGAATTCTAGACCTGAATAAGAGGGCAATTGAAATTAAATGCTCAATAGATGGATCTAACTTTAGAGACAACAGAGTTAAAGAGATGAATAATAAAGTGGAAGATCTGTCAGTAGAAAATACCAGACACAGCATTGAGAGATAGAAATATAGAATAATACAGAAAATAACAAATTAGTTGAAAAATTTAACACGAGTATATTTGGAGGGTAGAAGTGATAGAATAGGACAGAAGCTATATTTAAGGATATATTGGAGTAGGATTTACAAAAAATGATGAAAGACATTTAGCCACAGATTCAGGAAACACAAGGAACACCAATAAGATTAAAAACAAAGATAATCAGACCATATAGTAGGTTATCTAGGTATCTTAGTTTGCCAAAACAAATTTCCTGATTATGTCTGCTTTTTCTGGTGTTATATTTAATGGTACTTACTTTCCACATTGGAAAAAAATATATAAAATAGCTTTACAGTTAATTTAACAATAGCTAACCCAAATAAAATGTTATCTTCAGATGAGCAGGATAAGGCCTACTGCTGCTAACTTCTCAAAAATAATGAAAATAACCAGAATATAATTTTTTATGTTCTGAAATAACTGCCAATCCCCAAATTTAAACCAACAAACATATACTTCAAAACTGAAGACAGGGAGGTACACTGGTCATTCAGTGGTAGAATTCTTGCCTGCCATACGGGGAACCCAGGTTTGATTCCCTGCCTATGCACTTCCCAAACAAACCAGCAAACAAACAAAATGAAAAACCAAACAAAAATGGTGCTGCACTAAAGCGATATTCACATGGATAAAGAATGAAATATGACCCCTGCCATACAGCACACAATTAAAAAAAAAAAAAGTGAAGCAAAAGTACCGATGAAATTTTCAGTCACAAAACTGAGAGAATATGTCTCCAGCAGTCCTTCTAACATAAATACCAAAAGGTATTCTTTAGGCCCAAGGGAAATTATTGCATACAAGGAAATGTAAGAAGGACTAAAGCACAAGTGAAAGGAAAAATATAATTGGATGTAGACATTAAGGGCAACGATAATTATGCCTTGCGGGGTAAACATTAAATAAAATTAAGACTCATGGAAACAATAACACAAAAGACAGCAGTGGAATAAATATAACTAGATTCTAAAATATTGTATTTTTCAGGGAGTAGTAAAATTACTCAATTATATTAGATTTCGATAAATCAGAAATGTATATTTTAGTCCCTAGGGTAAGAGTTAACAAACTTTTTCTGTAAAGGCCCAGAGAATAAATATTTTAAACTTTGTTGAAAATATGGTCTCTGTTGCAACTACTTAACCATGCTATTGTGGCACAAAGGTAGGTATAGACAGTACATAAATGGATGAGAATGGCTGTATTCCAACAAAATTGTATTTACAAAAGTAGGTGGTATTATTTTCCTATTACTGTGGTAACAGATTGCCACAAACCTAGTGGTTTAAAATAACAACAACACAATATTATAATTCTGAAGGTCAAAACTCCAAAATGAGACTCACTGGGCTAAAATCAAACTGCTGACAGGGCTGTGTTCCTTTTGGACGCCCTAGAGAACATGTTTCCTTGCCTTTTCCAGATTCTAGAGTATGCCTGCATTCATTGGTTCATAGCCCCTCCTTAAATTATCAAAGCCAAGAAGCATACCCCTCCAATCTCTGCTTCCATTGTAAATGTTCTTCTCTTAATTGGGCTCTCCTACCTCCTTTGTTCAATAAGGACTCCTTTGATTACATTGGACCTCCCTGGATAATCCAGAATAATCTCCCCATCTCAAGCTTCTTTATTACATCTGCAAAGTCCATTTCACCCTATGGGTAAAATCCCCAGGTTCTGCAGATCAAGCTGTGATGCCTTCGCAGGACGTCATTCTGCCTACCACCCAAACGGTGAATCACATTAGACCCACAGGCTCTAGCTTGCTTCTCCGTGCTATGGATAATTACTGAAAGAATAGTAGAAGATCGCATAAATAATAAACTAATAGAGAGTAAAAATACAACAATAAAAATAATTGATGACCTTTCATATGGAAAGAAAGGAGGAAAATATACAAATGGAAAATATAACATTCAAATAGTAAGGTGACAAATGTATAATACAATGCATTAAATGTAAGCAGTGTAAATACTGTCATTAAAAGAAAATGATTGTTTGGCAGGATTTTAAAAGTCCATATGTTGTTTAAAGGGGACAATTCTTACATTTGAGAACACAGAGAGGTTCAATGGGAAAAGGAGGAAAAATACATATTAAAAACAGTAACTCAAAGAAAGCCAGGGTAGCTATGCTAATATACAAAGCAATTGCCATAACTACCAAAATTTTGTGTTCACTACCTCGGCATCCATCTTCCTTTGGCTAGGCCTCAACGCTCACCTTGGGCCTACTTAATAAGCAACTTGCCAGCCCTGGGGCATAAACTCCCCCAGAACCGAAATCCACCTCTGTGGCCACCAACCATACCACAAGCACACCTCATCCCCAAACTCATAGGTTATTCAAAATAATACACTCACACTCCCCTCAACCTTTGGACCCCCAGTCCCTTCACCTTTCATGCGTTTTTACTTTAACCAAACCTTGACCCCAGTAGTAAATCTACTAACCTCCAATCCTAGACCACAATACAGCCACAAGCCCAGAGAGCCCTCTGGCTCCACTTGCCTGCTCCCCACTTGCTGATTGAGTTGTCCCAGCCAGTTGTATGTCCTATCGACGTCTCAAAACACCCCTCTCTCTCGGGGACCTATGGGTAACAATCTTTTCTCATGCATTAGGGGCTCAGTTTTTCATTGTACTGCAGCTGACCT
Source organism: Myrmecophaga tridactyla (assembly GCA_004026745.1). Classification (NCBI taxonomy): domain Eukaryota; kingdom Metazoa; phylum Chordata; class Mammalia; order Pilosa; family Myrmecophagidae; genus Myrmecophaga; species Myrmecophaga tridactyla. The sequence continues at coordinate 59,942 of PVIY010009904.1, read as the reverse complement.
CCACCTGGATCCAAATTTAAAATCCATTAACTAATTCAAAACAGCAGAATTAGTAGACAAATTCAAAATAATTCCTTATTAAAGGTGAAGTGGGACAGTTCATAACAATAAAATTGTCAATCTACTAGGGAGATGTAAAGGCCAAAATTTTATGCATTAGTAATGTAGCAGGAATATAAAAGCAGAAATGAATAGAGATAAAATGAAAAAGAAAGAAGTCACCTTAGTCATAAGTAGAGTAGCAGTAAGGCTCTATATTTTGACCTGGATGCTGGCTACATGGGTGTGTTCATCTTATGAAAATTAATCAAAATGTACATGCATGATTTCTACATAGACAAAATCCTACAAAAACAAAATTTCCAAAGATGAAAAGTAAAAATCAATTAGTAATCTATAAACAAAAACATCCTATTATGTATTTAAAGATTGAATCTCTTTAACTTAAAACATTTCCATAAAGAAATCTCCAGGACCAGGCAGCTTCAAGGGTAAATTCTACCAAATAAATGAAGAAGAAATATCAATAACCTTAATTAAAACTTTTCCAGAGAATAGAGAAATATGAATTCTTCCAAATCTGTATTATGACTCAGTATATTATTGATATCCAACCATAGTAAGAGCTTTACAAGAAATGTAGTTCGTAGTTCAATTCCTCTCTTGTACATAAGTGTTAAAACCCAAAAGAAAATAAAATAACAAATTTTCTTTTGTTGTTCTTGAGTTTAGTCTAGGACTGAAATGTGGGCTTAACAATTGAAAATCAGCACAACTAAAAAATCAGATGAACCTGGATAAAAATGAACAATATGGCAATCATTTATTTTAAATACTATTAGCAAACTAGATTTCTTTAATTTTATCAAGGAAAAAGATCTCTAGAGAAAGCATCCACATAACGATGAACTATTGAAAACATTTCTACCGATACCAGGAACAAGAAAAGAAGCTCATCTCATCACCTCTATTCAAATTTGGACAAGTGGTTCTAGCAACACAGTCAAGAAGAAGATTAAAGAATATACAGT
>PVIY010009904.1:0-58811 GCA_004026745.1 Myrmecophaga tridactyla | reverse complement strand
TAATAGAGCAAACAATATTATAAAGACAATGTACATGTTCAAATCAATCCTAATCAATATCTAAATCTTATGGAAAATGGCACACATATACACACAACACAGAGGGCTTACAAAGGTCAAGAATATCTTGAGGAAGAAAATCAAAACTGGAGGGTCTATCATAACAAATGTTCAGACAAATAAGAATAATAGCAATTAAACAGCATAGGTTTTGTGCAGGGATGAATAAATAGACCAATGCAATAAACAAGAAATTCAGAAAAGCAAAATGCATGTATGTGGTCTTAGTCTCTGAAAAAGGTGACACTGCAGTGCAGTGAACAAACATTTTATTTTTTCTTTTTTAACAAACAGTATTGGATGAATTGAATACCCATTTGAAAAAAAATGAATTGTGAGCCATGCTTCATATAATTGACAAATCTAAATTCTAGATGCTCTACTGATCTAAATAAGAAAGCAAACGAAAAATATCTAGAATATAGCACAGGGAAACAATTTCTTGGCTTTGGAATAGTGCAAAGATTTCCTAATACAACAAGTATTAGCCATAAAGGAAAAATATTATAAATAGGCCTAAATTTAGTATTTATGCATCTGGAAACACAGAATAAGGAAATTCTAATGAAAAAGCAAATAGGGATGAAGTGACATGTAGAACATGTAAATAACAAATGATGAATATTCTAAAAATATTTGTAAACCCCATAATTCAATGTGGAAAAGAAAAGCAATGAAATAAAAACATGACAAAGCTGTTGAATAAGGATGATACATAAAAAGTTAAATGAATGGTTAAAATAAAAAGGACCAGACAACTACAACTACATGACCCATGTTTATAAGTGTTTATTATTGTTAGATCCCCTCTGACTTCCCCAGACTGCTCTCAGTGATTGTCTGGTTCCACATATCCCTTCCCTCTTGGGCACTTCAAAGAATCTTGCTACCTCTATGTGATTAAAAGTTGAAACCAGCTTCTGCTGGCTTCTCTCCCCTATTACAGGCGTTTGGATAAAATTGGTCCTGCCATTTGAATTATTGTCTGGTGCTTTTCTTTTACAATATATAAATATAAAGTTACTTATTATAGAGCAACACAAATAAATGTATTAAAAAACCTTACTGTACACTAATATTTGTTATTTTTAATAATTTATATTTTTTTAAAATTATCTTCTAACTTATTTTCATCTTCATACTTTTCTTTTTTATCACAGAATTTTCCATAAAAATATATTTTATTTTCATCTACCGAAAACCCCCTCAAAAACATTTACAGTATTCATTCTTGTTATACCTTCAGAGATTACTGAAACATAATGAATGAACAGTTGTCCATCAAGGCAAACATTTAGTAAAAGAATTTACATGCTATTTGTTGAAGTGAAATACCATGGATTTCTTGAGGGAAAAATACTAAGGAAATGTATGAAATCTTTAACATCTGCTTGAGTACATTGCTGGTTTTGATAGTTATATGTCTTCTATAATCTTAATAGAAGCACCATCACTCAGCTGCAGAGCAAAGAGAAGCAGGCTCCTGGGAAGTTGAGAAGAAACGCCCGAAGGAAAGAAACCCTCAGATGTTAGAATTGAACCTTTGGGGCAGTAAAGGAATATAAATCCACCTCACTAGAAGACCATAGAAGGTGTGACAAATTATGTATCTATAATCGCTTCTTAGCAGAAGTGAGTAAAATTAAAAGAAAATTGTGTTTAAGGGAAAGGAGACAAACAGAAGACAGGTGACCACCTAAACAATACAGAAATATGTAGGGTAAAATAGGAGTCCTTTTCCACTGAACCCTCCCTCAAATTAGCCAATGTTGATTATTTACTGAGCATATTTCTAAGCCATACAGCAATATACCATATCTGCAATACTGGCAATATGCCATATATTGGCAATATGCCAAAAGTCATATGGCAATGGTAAAGAAAATAAAATTAATTTAATAATTAGCATTTTAGTACTTCCTATGTGCTAGGCACTGTGCAAGGTATTTTACATATAATGCTTCCTATGATTTTCCTAAAACCTAATATGATAAATACTGCTCTTTCCCACATTTTATGGATTAATGAACTGGACCATAGAGAACCTAAATGTTTCTCAATATCACATAGCTACAAAGTGGCTGAGCCATGTTCTGAACACACGCATCTGGCATCCAGATTGCCCATTATTTACCATTAGGTAGATGGTTAATGAAATAATTCATTCAATAAACAAATTTTGAACACTACCATGTGTCAGACATTGTTTTGGACTCTGGGAACATAAAAATGAATATAACAGACAGAATTCTATATATATGTAGTGAAACTCAGTCAACAAATAAGACAAGCAAGAGTATATAGGCCTTATCTAGTAAAATTTATAGAAAGGAATGAAATGGGAGAAGGGGAACAGGGGAATTAGGGCTGGGGAAGATAGTATAATCATAGAATATTTTATTAGATAGAGTCTCCAGAGAAACGGAATTGACAGCAGCATGAGAGAAATTTATTAAAGGAATTGGCTTACTTGACTGTGGAAATAGGCAAATATGAATTCGTAGGGCTGGCTGAAACCTGGAAACTCCAATAAAGGCAAAAATGTATTTCCCTGGAGAAGCTGTCTGGCTGAAGAAGAGGCGAAAATTCTTCCTCTTGACTTCTGAAATCCTCGCTTCTTGCTTTGTTTTAGTTTTCCTGAGTTGCTGTCAAAACTACTACCCGTTGGTTTGGCTGAAACAATGGGAATTTATTGGTGTTTGGTTTTGAGGCTAGAAGTACCAGCAAGGGATGCTTTCTCCCTGAAGACTGTGGCATTCTGGCACTGGCTGCTGACAATCTGTGGTCCTTGACTTTTCCATGTTAAATTAAAAACTTGAGCAAAATTTGATTAGATTTGAGAGCTTTATTTAATCATTTAATGAATTGGGTAGATTCCTATAACCATGAGGTAAAGAGGAATTCTGCTCAACAAAGAGAACAAACTTTTATGAGCAGGAAAAGAGAGAACCTTGGGAGGAAATCATTATTGATTAATGCAGACTGCATTTCCTAGCATAGCTAGTGCAGACAGTTGCTTAGCAATGAGGAAGTTAATTGGCATCACAATAGGGAGTTGGTGATAGCTGACTGGCTGATTTCAATCTTGTTTTTTGAATGAGTTGGGCATTTGTGTAAAATGGAAACTTACTTAGATTTTTGTTTTGCTGTTATGGTGCTTACAATGACAGCATGCATGAAGGGATTACTATATTTTCATTATCAGTCCCCCATTTTGATCTAGCCTTCAGCTAAATCAAGGCTGAGAATGAAATTTAAGTCATTAGTGCCACTCTCAGTTACCATCTGCTGGCTCTAGAAGGCTCTTGAAGGAGGTTAACTCTAGGTTACAGATGTCCTGGGGTTGGTTATTTTTATTCTCATCATATTTCTGTTGTTCTGTAAGGATGAATGCCATTTGGTGAGATGACTGGATGCAAACATTTACATATTCTGAGGACACAGCACACCAGGGACACTATCATGATAACTAGGAAAAGTAAAATTCCTAATGTTTGAAGTTTGATTTTGAGCTGAGGACCCTAGGACTCAAATGAACTGAAATTAAAGAACTCAAAAAATGATCTTGGGGTGCGAAGGGTAGTTCAGTGGCAGAATTCTCGCCTGCCATGAGGGATACCTGGGTTCGCTTCCCCACCCATGCACTTTCCAAATGAATGAACAAAGAACCCAACAAAAACAAACAGACAATTCAACAAATGGTGCTGCAATAATGGGATATTTACATGTAAAAAAGAATGAAATGTGACCCCACATAAAGCATACAAAAAAAATTATCTTGAGGAATGCTTACTTATTTGAGCCATGTGGCTTGTTTCACTAGTTCATGTAATGGCATTGCAAATTTCTCAGAAGTTTTTATTTAAGTATAGCAGGTGGTATTGATGGCAGCATGAACGTCTTGTTCAGTAGCACATAGTCAAGCACAATTCTATTATTTAAAATAATTTTAGCTAAAGAATCTAAATATTTTTGGTTGCATAGCAATAGCCTTTGCAGTAGAATTAGAAATTTTTCTTACTGTTATACATAAATGTCTGCTGATATTTGATTCCTAAGGAAACAAGGGTCTAACAAAAAATGCCTAGCATCAGTGATAACCCCAGGCAATTTGCCTTTGGCTTGGGAATGTAAATTAAGTGAGGTAGTCTAGTGTGGTTTCACTAGACTAGTGTATGGCAGAACAATGTGAATTGGGCCTCTAGTAGTTCCCTTCAAAATTTATAGCAAATCTGTGCTACTGAACAAGACATTCATGCTGTCAAATCTGAAACTTGTTAGTTTAACAAAGTTTAACGAAACTAAACTTGTTAGTTTCAGATTTGTATAAATTTTGAAGGGAACTACTAGAGGTCCAATTCACATTGTTCTGCCATACACTAGCCATATATATATTGAAATACCCAGGCATAAGGAGAGTGTGTGTCTTAGACCCTTCCATAAATGTAAATATCACATGGGTGTGTATAGAATGCCAGGAAAGGTTTGATTATCTGTCTGTGATTGCTCTAGTTGGCTGTTTCCAACTATGTGTCATTTATGGAATTGTCACAATATATCACATTTAAAAGGGCCAAAATCTCATTTTTAAATAGGGCATTATACATAATGGTATGCAGTGGCCCAGGGCCTGGACCCCTCCAGAATGGTAATGAAATCCCAAGACTGTAACAGCCTTCCTGACCAGAACAAGGATCAAGAAAGAAATCAACCTCCCTGGAGGGAAAATAATATAATCACAGATGTAAAGTGATGGCAGTGGAATGGGACTGATCGTACCCTAGTCTTAAAATTTAATCTTAGCAAAACATCAGGTCTTAAGACCCTTTAATGATTATAGTAGAGGCCCAATATCCTCACACTATATGGAGACACCATTGGAGACTCTCTCTTTTTTGTAAGGTCTAATAAATCTGTCTGCTTCTGGGCAGGTTTTTTTTTTTTTTGTCTCACAACAGCAACAACCCACGGTTTACATGAACTTGGTTTGGGCTGAACAATTGGTGAGCCGGCCGGGAGACTGAGACACCACCAGCAGCAGCAAACATGGATCCAAGGAAGGGAGACATGATGCGGGAAGTCCCAGATCAGCCTGAATCTTTCATGTAAGGAGAGGTGGCTGCCCTCCTGAATGAATGGGTACCACCAGGAGAATGTTGAAAGGGATGCTTTAAAAGCTACAGCAAGGTTGCTGACTATTTTGCAACAGATAACAGGACAACTAAATCTTAGCAAAAAGAAAGGCGAACACCAAACAGGGATGGCCATAGCCTTGTTCCTTTTAGGAACCTTGTGTATTGTCATAGAGTCAGAACAGTCCACAAAAACAACAACCTGCTACCTCAAGGAGGAATTAAAATTAGAAAGGGACACATGATTTGCTCATGTGGAAATGAAAGATGCCTTAACTGAGACCTTGCATCATGTGAATGGTCAATTAGAAACTTTAGTTTGTAAGTATACTCGAACTCATGGTCAAACTATCCTGAGTTCAAGTCTGAAGAATAATAACTAATATGGGGTGGGACCCAAAAGCTTGGGATCCCAATTAGATCCTTCATTTGAGGATGAAGAGGAGGAAAAAGGAGCAGTATGGGAAATAGAGGAAGGGTTTCCCCACTGGCAGGTATGCCCAGTGCTACAGGAAAAATTACAACAGCATAGGAGTGACCTAAGAGGATAGACCCTCAGAATTTACAACTTCCTGAGCAGAAACTGTATATTACCATGAGAGATTATACTGCTGCTGAATTAGGTGACCTTGGGCAGTATTGTAAACAGAAAGTCAAGAAGTCATTACCTGATTGGCTTTTATGACTATGGAGCAAAAAAGCTGAGGGTGGGATGGAGATGAGTAAGCTAGAATCTATTATGACACACCCATCCCTACACTAGCACCTGTATACCACCCTAAATCATGAAGAAACAATAACTTTTTATCCTGGCTAGTATCTGTATGCAAGGCTGCCTGCTCAATAAGGGAGAAATCCCACATACTACTCTCCATTGGTAATCTATGGAAGAACTGCAAAATGTTTTGAGGGCCTTGGATAAAACATGCAATACATTCTGAGCAAGTTTGCAATAAAACTTTTACAGCAGGAATGCTGAAAATATTCTGTACACCACTCCTAATCATTTTTGTGTACCTCTTGTGTCAATTTTGAGTCCTCTAGTGGGGCAGCCCATTTTGTGAGCTGCTCAAGCTATAGAAGATTTCAGGGAATCAGAGCAGCTCTGGAAAAGAGGATTGAGGGTGGTGGAAAAGACTTCCTGAGAACATGACAGACCTAATCAGATCTCACATAAGAAAATGTGGCCTGATCTAAAAGCCACAGTGACAGATCTAGAAACTAAAGATACAAAAACAAAAAATGTTGGTTTAGTTAAGTTATGGAGCAAATTATCCAAAGACAAGAGATTCACTGAAATGAATCACAAAACAGCTGAAGGGGAAGATAAACTGACTAAGAAACCTTCTTCCAAAGCATGAGAACACTCCACACCCCCAGATAAGACTTGGCAAGCCTCCTTTCCCCTCCCATAGGGGAGGGGTTAATACCCCTGGGTATGAGTAATAACCAGGAACTCCAGGGACCATGTGTACATTAACCATTTATTTGTCCCCTACTAACAAGTAGAGAGTGTTAGTTCTAGTAGACACTGGAGCTGAATGTACTTTGATTTATGGAAATGTATTTTGATTTAATGGACCCATGCTGGCCAGAGATGGCTATGGGGGAAATACAATCAGGGCCAAATAACATAATTTGGTCTTAGAAATTGAGAGATTATCCTCCTAGATGCACTTTATATGTTTCTCCTATACCCAAGTATATATTAGGAATTGGTCTTTTCTTAAATTCCATATTACCAACTACAATAGAAGAATTCTACCTCTGGTATAGAGTGGTAAATACTGTTCTAACTGGGCAGGCAAAATGGTCCCCTGGAAAAGTATTGCAACTTTGGGAGACTCTAGCCATTAAACACCATAAGCTTCTGGGGGGGAAATCAAGAGATTTCTACAACACTAAGGAACTAGAAAGAGTAGGGATATTAGTACCAACCAATAGCCCCTTTTATAGCCCTGTGTGGCCAGTATGGAAACCTGATGGAACCTGGTGCATGACAATAGATTACTATGAATTAAATGAAGTAATGGCACATTTGTATGCAGCAGCTCCAAATCTTGCCTCTCTACTACAAGAAATTAGCACTTGTTTATGCCAATATCATTTTGTTTTAGATTTAGCTAATGCTTTCTTCATTATTCCTTAGATAAGGCCTGTCAACCTGTTTTTGCCTTCACCTGACAAGGACAACAAAGGACTTTCACTGTGCTTCCACATGGCCCAACCATTTACCATGGCCTAGTGTCAAAAGCCTTGGTCAATTGGGAGAAACTGAAATTTGTGACTTTATTTCATTATATTGATGATATGTTAACTGGCCAGTCTCTTTCAGAACTAAAAGAAATGTCAGAGACCTTAATATCCCACCCTGAGAGCAAATTCATGTATGCTATATGGTCAGGTAAGAAAAATATTATTCCTTCTGCAGTAATTGATAAGGTACAATGTTTTCCTATGCTGGATACACCAAAATAATTAATGGCCTTTCTAGGACTACTAGGATATTGGAGTCATTTCATTTCCCATTTAGCTCAAATATTAAAACTATTGTATGCTCAATGAGAGGAAGGAGTAAGGGGCATGGGAGGTAGGATGTTTTTCTTTTTATTTCTTTTTTCTCTGGAGTGATACAGATGTTCTAAATGTGATCTTAGTGATGAATACACAATTATATCATGATACTGGGAGCCATTTATTGTATACTTTGTTTAGAATGTATGGTGTGTGAAGCTATCTCAATAAAAAATAATTTTAAAAATCATTGTATATGCCAATTAGAATAGGTTGCATTTGGGAATGGGATCACCCCTAGCAGGCTGCTTCTGAAAAACAAATAAAAAAAAAAAGTAATAGCATCAGCACAAGCACTGAGGGGAAAGATCCTGATTTATCCTGTGCATTGGAAGGGGCTAAGAGCAACATTGGCTTTGAGTAAGATCTGTGGCAGAACCAACATTCTAAATGAGTATTCCTAGAATTCTGGTCATGATTATGGAAAGGGGCAGAATTAAGATACAGCTCCTTAGAAAAGCAACTGTGTGCTTCATATAATGCTCTGTTCAAAGTAGAAGGTCTGTCGCAGAAATGTCCATCATCTTGAGGACCACACTCCCTACACAGGGTGGATTACATACATGGTCAATAAGCCACACTCTAGCAGTACACAATTAAGTACCTTCACAAGGGGGAAAGCTTACTTGTTGCAGCACAGTGTTTTCAATAGCAGTCTTCTTAGTGCTGAAATGCCCAAAATTTTAGGACCAGTCTCATACGTAGAAGAATCAGCAGCTAAAATTGTTTTACCTGAAATAGCTGTTGAACTACCCACAGTAGACAGCATAAATAAAGGAACAATTCCTGATCTCTTGGTATACTGATGGATCTCCTATTGGGCAGATTCCTATATGAACAGCCATGGTAGTACAACCCAATGTTGACATTATATGGTGGGAGACTGCAAAGCAGTCAATGAACTGAGTTAAGAAACTATGGATTGTTATAGTACATGAACCAGGAAATGTACTAACACTTTGTACCAACAGCTGGGCTGTTAACAAAGGCCTTAAAGCCTGGAGGATGACCTGGAAACAAAGACAATGGACATTCCTAGATCACCCCCTATAAGGAAAAGAACTGTGGCAAGACATCTGTGATGCCTGTCAGTGATGAAAGGTAACTGTCTAGCATGTTCCTGCACATTCTCTTAACATGCTATCCAGGAAAACTGAGGCAGATACCCTTGCTTGAGTCTGAAGCCACACAACTGAAACTCAAGAAACATAGGCCTTATAGAAAGAAAGAATGGCCTCTTAAAGGAACAGCTGAAAGATGGTTAAAAAAAATCCCTACAACAATGGCTATATCAGACACTAACCCACTTAACTCTATACTGTGGACAGTAGTCCAGCTCCAGCTGAAATGCTAATGGCAGGGTCAGTGCAAGTGCTAAGAATACAAATAAAAGGGCCAGCTGCTTTACAGCCTAAAAGGCGGAGTAATAATAATTTACTGTTACCTATGCCTCAGCCCATACAAACAGGAGAAAACAAGGTCCTTTGACCTTGGTGCTGACCTATGCTGCCATACTGGTTATGAATCTTTAGTCCATGGAATATAGGAGTCATCCCAAACATTGTAATATGACTGCAGTTTATGCAAGAAACACTTTAAAATTTTTATTACTAATCCAGGGCTTCCTATTCCTACAGGAACTTCATGAATAACTATGTAGATCCTTTTAGTGCCTACACTAATGATTGATGTCATGGTAGAGGACTCTCAAGATTCATGGGGGAGAATATCTGCACCCTAGCAAACACTTTTCTACAGTTGGCCTCAGCAGTGACTCATGTGCACAGCAAACCTAATTTTGGATTTGTACAGACTTGCTATCTTTGGGTGCTACTGGCCTTCCCTGGTCCATAGCTCCTTCTAGTCGCACTATGTGGAATGCCCTGTTGATGTGGAAGAACTTGCCACACCAACAAATCTGGAGTGAAACTTTCTGTTTTAAAACTGAAACCCATTTACTGTCTTATAATGTGACTTGAGCTTACATGTTTTCCCTTGTGAGGGGACAAGTAAATAAGTCCCAGCCTGTATTAAGGTATGCTTTACATGATGGGATAGGATGGCTGACAGTGGAAGCAGTAACCATAGACCATATTGCCCCTATCTACCTGGAACATCTTAATGGGAACTGAGGTAATAGGTGGCTAACAATGGAAGTATGTAATTTTACCATTAAGCTACAGAATGATTGCCTTTTCTAATGGCAAAATGCCTCCCACAGACATGGAACATATGTCTCCCCCGTGGGGTGGCTATGGACCTGTGGGCAATATGGATGACCCTACTTACCTTACAGTTGGACAAGATGCTATACATGGGGGTAGCCATGTGTCCCCGTCACATTATATGATTCTTTACCACAAACTCCTAGCAGCTAGGAAATGGTGAAATCTCAAGATCTAGTGAAGCATACCTCATGGTGATTTTATCTTTGAGCTATTCTTGCCCCAGGGGCTGTACAATGATCATCGAAAAGCATATAACAGCTTTAGCTAAACATACAGCGTATGTGCTTTATGAATCCAGGTTGGCAATTTCATTGTTAAATGACAAAGCCACCCAACTAGAATGGCTTTAGACATTTTGACTGCAGCACAAGGCAGGACCTGTCCCCTTATAAACATAAAACATTGTATCTATATTCCTGATAATACACATAATATTTTATTCCTTTTTTTGTGTGTGTGTGTGCTAGTTGGCAGGGGTCACATTTTACTCTTTTTCTGTGTGTATATCCCATTACTGCAGCACCTTTTGTTGAATTTATGCTTGTTTGGTTTTTGTTTGTTTGCTTGTTTGTTTCTTTTTGGGTGGGAAGTACAGGCGCTGGGAATCGAACCCAGATCTACTGCATGGCAAGCAAGAATTCTACCCTTGCATCCCCAATATTTTACAATCTTTAAATCATATGCAAGAGACATACCCAGTGTTGATCAATTATCTACCAGCCCCTTTTCTAATTTGTTTAATTCTCTTACTCAGCCTCGGCAGCATTTCTTTGTAGGATTATCTACCCTATGTGTTGTGTGTTGTATAATTACTATTCTGTTGTCCTTTATATCGTTGGTGCTGGTTGTATGGTCAGTGCCATCTGTTAAATGGAGTGGAATGTGGTAGCCCAGGGCCTGTGCCCCCTCCTAAACAAGAATGAAATTCCAAGCATGTAACAACCTTCTTGACCAGGACAAAAGTCAAGAAAGAAAACAACCTCACTGGAGGGAAAATAATGTAATCACAGATGTAAAGGGATGGGAATGGGATAGTGCTAATTGTATCTTAGTTTTAAACATTAATTTTAATAAAGCAATGGGTCTTAAGACCCTTTAATGATTATACTAGAGGCCTGAGGTCCTCATACCATATGGAATGTCTTTGTTCTAAAATCACATATACTTTGCCCCTTGCACTCCTGCATGCTTTTCACGGACTCAGTTTGGGCCTGAACATGGTAGCTGCCCCACCAGGTCATGTTGTAGGACATGAGGACAAGAGGTATTATAGTGAGAGTAAATCTGGACTATGGCATTTGGAATTCTTAAACAAATGGTCACAAGCAGTACAACAGATCAAGGTTTATGCTGGAAGATCCAGCAATCACTTAGATTCTCCCCTTTTGCAATGGCTTGGGAACAGTGGATGACAGTATTGTTTTTCCATGCCCTGGCAAAGAGAAAGGAAGAGGCACATGGAAACAGTTTAAGCATTTTTTCTAAACAAGATGGAAAAGGTGTGCAAAAGATGTGTGGAAACAATAAAAATATAATAATAATTGGAAGGAATAATATGATAAGGAATATCACAGGAACATAGGGGATCATGATCCATAAACTTGGGTGAAGCTGCTCACTGTATGAAGCCATTTACTTCTTGTTCTAATCAATTTTAGTTATAATTCTTCTTCAGTCTGGTCACAGATCTAATTGTTGGAATCTTTTAAGCTGTAAGATGTGAAACTAAGACTTATCTCCTTTAGTTTGACTTCAGTATCATAAGTTAAGAGCACTTGCTAAATTCCTTTTTAATGTGACTTAATGGCTATCTTGCATTGATGGTTTCATTATGTGCAATTGCTGGAAGTTTGGGTAGGAAGAATTTGAGGGAGATTCAGATCTGGAAATGTGTCCCTCACCTGTCAGTGATTAGATTTTGCATAAGTTATTAGAGTTTTACAATACTGAGCGATCTCCTGCTGGGAAAGTAGATGACCAGTGTTAAGATGGAGGCGGACTGACACAGGTCTTCCAGTGATCATCTTATAGGGATAAAGTTCATGCATGTTTTGAATGGCCATAAGGACCAATGGTAGAACTTCAGGCTTTGGTAACCTGTTTTCTTAATTAATTCAGACAGCTTAAGTCTTAATATATCATTTGCTTCTCCACCTTTCTAGAGGATTGTGAGTGATAGGAATAATGATAATGCTGCTTTGTTTGTAGGATTTTACTTAGAGCTTTAATGACTTGCCCAGTAAAACGAGTGCCTTTGTCATTAGAAATCACTGAAAGCAATCCCCAGGTGGGAAATATGTGTTCTAGAAGTTTTTTTAGTAACTGTTATAGTATCTGCATTGCGATAAGGAAAGGGCTCTGAATATGAAAATGTTTGAGCCCAACTGATATTATGAATTACCTTAACTTGGTCTTCTAAAATATTTAGGTCATTTATTACTGTGCCAGACATTAACATAAATTACAACCTTGTCTACAGGCAGTTTGGGTATTTAAAGTCTGTTTTGTAAGAACGCTAATGCTAGGCTTTTAACTTTAGTCCAGAGGACCTGAAGAGCATTTAGGGTTGTATTACAGCTATGTTTTATAACCTTAAGTATATTTATAACTGCTTACTTTAGGTTATTTGTACCTAGGGAAGATATGAAAGAGCGAGAGGCTGTAACAGTAGGTCAAGGAATTGGGGGTGTTAATCTTCTGTTGTTAGTTTGAAGCTTGATATACAAAAGATCCTAAGTTATCCCTTTGCATTTAGGATAGCTAATGTATGCAAGATCATAGAATTTAGTCTAATTTATAGGTAGGCAATAAAACCATGTAGTTATCTGAGTTTATAAAGAGGATATAAAATAGTTTAGACAGTGAATAGGAGCAGAATTTGGTAACTCCTAGGAGTATGCTATAATTTTCTATTGAAACAAAAATTTTCTTTACCGTTACCCTTCTTTTGATTAAAGATCGCCTTAAAATGATTATTTTTAATTATAAAATAAGGCTGGTTTCTTCAGATTTAGCCTGAATATTTACAAAGGCATTGCAAGAATAACAAATTACCATATTGGCTCTTTTAAGTTTGCTTTGCTGATATTTTATATAAAGAATTCCCTAATGGACTTTTAAAAGTCTCTCAAGGCTAGGAAGCAAAGCTAAGAATGTGACACCAGATATCATCTGCATTCCAGAAAGCAATTTTCTTTACTCTTGTGTAAGGCTGGAAATCCTCCAGCTAGGTACTAGATCAGTTTTTCCTGAGGGTTTTGTAAGTATTGACTTTATAAAGTTAACTTTAGTTTTTAAAATATGTCTGGTCACATATGATTAAATGAGCATCATTCTTAAAACATTAAGACATGATTTAGTTAAAGCTGTTCTCTACAATTAGGTTTGTTAAGAAGGAGGACAGATTTTGATTTATGTAAATAATTATTTTGCCATAAAAAGAAGAATATTTATTCCATACAGGAGACCTAGGTTTAATTCCTGGACCATGTACCACTACCCCTAAAACAAACAAAAAAGAATATTTAATAAGAGTTTTCAAATTCTGAATGGTCCAGGCAGGGAGAGAAAGTTGAATGTTTTTTAGAGATTGCATAAGGGAAAAGAGTAAGGGACTTCTTGCATATTAAAAACAGAATATTAAAACATCAATACTATAGGCTGAGCCCTCAGTCTTGGGGTTTACTCATATGAAACTTAACTCCACAAAGGATAGGTCAAGTCTACTTAAAATTTAGGCCTAAGAGTCACTCCTAAGAGAGCCTCTTTTGTTGCTCAGAAGTGGCCTCTCTCTCCAGTCAACACAACAAGCAATCTCACCACCCTCCCCCTGTCTACACAGGACATGACTTCCAGGGGTGTGGACCTTCCTGGCCACATGGGACAGAAATCTTAGAATGAGCTGAGACCCAGCATCAAGGGATTGAGAAAACCTTCTCGACCAAAGGGGGGAAGAGTGAAATGAGACAAAGTGGCAATGGCTGAGAGATTCCAAACAGAGTTGAGAGGTTATCCTGGAGGTTATTCTTATGCATTAAGTAGATATCACCTTGTTATTCAAGGTGTAATGGAGAGGCTGGAGGGGACTGCCTGAAAATGTAGAGCTGTGTTCCAGTAGCCATATTTCTTGATGATGATTGTATAATGATATAGCTGTCATGATGTGACTGTGTGATTGTGAAAACCTTGTGTCTGATGCTCCTTTTATCTAACTTGTCAACAAACGAGTAGAACATATGGAATAAAAATAAATAATAGGGGGAACAAATGTTAAAATAAATTTAGTTTGAAATGCTAGTGATCAATGAAAGCAAGGGATAAGGGGTATGGTAGGTATAATCTTTTTTTTTCTGTTATCATTTTATTTCTTTTTCTATTGTCCTTTTATTTCTTTTTCTGAATTGATGCAAATGTTCTAAGAAATAATGAATATTCAACTAAATGATGATATTGTGAATTACTGATTATATATGTTAATGTTTTATTTCGTTTGTTAAATTTTTTTAATTAATAAATAAATTTTTAAAAAATGAAAAAAACAATAATAGTTTGAACAAAGCTATAATTATGGGGTGCAAGCACAGTTCAATGGTAGAATTCTCGCCTGCCATGTGGGAGACCCAGGTTCGATTCCCAGCCCATGCACTTCCCAAACAAACAAACAAGCAAACAAACAAGCGAAAAACCAAATAAACAAAAATTCAGCAAACGGTGCTGCAGTAAGTGGATATTCACATGGAAAAAGAATGAATTGTGACCCCCTGCCATACAGCATACAAAAAAAAAAACAACTATAATTATTTCTTTATCAATACATCTAGTCCAATGTGATTAGTCCTTGTTTCACTTAATTTTATCTTAATAATCTCATGACCCATCATCTTTTTTGCTAGAATTCTGGAATTTTCATTTCAATCTAGTAGCATGACCTCAATTATTTAAGCAATAGTATTAGAAGCCTGTGCTCCAGAGCACCTGGAATAGTTTAAGAATCTTTCAGTCATTTTGTTGAAGATAAAGCACTCTGGTCTGCAGTGATTGCAAATATTTTAGGGAAGCATCAGAATAAAAAATTTTGTATATGATTAAAGACTTAAAATGGCTATAGTTAACTTATCTTTTAGAAAAATGGGCATTCTAATGAAAGTTTATTATAAAAATAATGTAATTATAAACTAATAGAGTTGAGGAGGAAATTTAGTTTCTACAGCATGTAATTTTTTTAAGAATAACTGAAATTGTGATCAATAACACTATACTATTGTCTAATATCAGAAAGATCAGTGCTAGGACTTCTTATGGATGTAAGGATATTGACCAATCTCAAGAGACTTTATACAGTTTCTGAAATGTATATATTAATATCATTTTACCATTATTACTTTGACCAAGAGAAGGTTAGAATATTTTATTTAATTTGACAACATTTTCCATGTATTTCATAACATATTAAAAAAATCTAATTTTTTAGTACCTATCTTTTTAGATGGTAAAAAAAAACAAATCCATTGTAATTTTCCAGGGGCTTTTTGGAAAATCCCAAAGATAGGTTGAGATCAATAAGATTAAACATTTGATTTAGGGAAGAAAATAAAATTTCAACATTTTTCAGGCATGCACATTTTGTTAAATAGGAAAATGGGTCACTGTGAAATAATATTTGGTTCCTTACTTAACCAACGTGACAACAAAAGATTTTAAAGTAAATAGGAATTAACATGCCTGTAAGTAAGAAACTAAAACAAAAAATATTTAGCTCTTTTAAAAGTGAAAAGGCATGTTTTCTAAAACAATAAATGATAATAAGGCCAATATAAATCTCAATAAGTATATTATTCTATAAAATATAAAATCTTTACCTTTTAGGCAGACTATTCAGATGTTTAAAAGACTTTTATAATCTCTTACTAAGAGCAGATCAATAATCTAAAAAAACTTTGTTTTAATGGGAAGAAAAATAAATTCACATTTTGTATGAGGATACTGTGTGATAAGAAAACTATTAAAAATCTCATAAGCTTATCAAATCTTAGCTTTTTTCGTTGTTGTTGTTGCTTTTCCTCCATAGTTCTACAAGCAATGTATTCAGTGAATGTTGATTTATTGGTACAAGTTGACCATCAAGATATAAAACCTATAATAATCCTTAAAAATGATTTAGCAGCCGTTCCCATCTTCTCCCTAAGTAACCCTATTTTCAGTACTACCAATATTTTAAAAATTGATTGATTTGACCTCTTGTATCTATTTTTAATGTAATTTTATTTTTAGGAAGTTTTTTTTTTTCATTTTTCTTATTTTTAGAGAAGGAAGGAGGGAAGAAAAAGAAGCAAAGAAGAAGATAGGGGGGTGGAAGGAAGGAGGGAATTGTGGGCAGGAGAGCACCACATTCCCCATCTGTCTTTAAAGTCTTCATCCAGATCATACTAGAGCAAAATATCAGAGGACATTGATAGCCTTTCCATCTGGGAACTGATCACTTCTTAGCCTATTATTCAGAGTAATTCAACTGGCTCGCCTGAGTCTTCACATTGTCTTCTTTACCAGAGTCATAATATCAAGATTATTCAATATCTATCCTTTTGTGTCTGGCTTATTTCACTGGAGATTATGTCCTCCAGGTTCATCCACGTTGTCATGTGCTTCGGGACCTCATTTCGTCTTACCCCTGAATAATATTCCATTGTATGTAGATACCACATTTTGTTTCTCTGTTGATGAGCATTTGGATTACTTACATCTTTTAGCAATGTGAATAGAGCTGCTATGAACATTAGTGTGCAAATGTCCGTTCTGTGTCACTTCTTCTAGCTGTTCTGGAGTATATGGAGTAGTGGCATTGCCGGATAATATGGCAACTTGGTGTTTAGTTTTTTGAGGAACCGCCAAACTGTTTCTTCTATAGTGACCGTACCATTATACAGTCCCACCAGCAGTGAATAAGTTCCAATTTCTCCATATCCTTTACAACATGTGTAGTTTCCTGCTTGTTTAATAAATCTTAGCTTTGACAACCAATGTAATCCAACACATCAAGAAGCTAAAAAGAAAAAATGAAATTATCAGATAAGTTAATGCATAAAAACATTTGAAAATAGTTCAACACTGTTTATGATAAAAACCTTCAGCACAATGTAAATAAAAGAGAAGTTCCTCAACTTAAAAGAACATCTACAATCCCCATGGTGGCATCATGTTTAAATGTGGAAGAATCAATTCTTTCCCTCCAGAACTGGGGATAAGTCAGGGATTACTCACCACCCTTATTTAACATAGTACTGGAAATTCTGGCCAAGACAATAAGGGAAAAAGAAAATATATAAAAATAGTACAGATTGGAAAAGAAGAAATAAAACTTCCTATTTGCAGAGGGCATGATGGTCTGCATAAAAAAACACTAAGTAAACTACAAAAGAACTCTCAGAACGAGTAAGTGAGTCATCAAGTTCTCTGGTTGCAAAATGAACACATAAAAATCAATTTCATTTCCACATACTAGCAATTTATGGAAACCAAAATTAAAAAAAAATATTATTCATAGCTTATCCAACAGTAATTAAACACTTGGGTAAATAAAATATAACATGTATAGGATGTGAATACTGCAAGTTAAAAAAAAAAGATGAAATAATTTTTTTAAAAATCTTAAATACATGGAGAGAAATATGTCCATGATTTGAAGTCTCAACATCGTTAAAATTTAAATTCACTCCAAATTAACCCATGGTTAATGCAATCCCAATTGTTACTGATCAAATGCATTGTAGGAGATGGGGGACAGAGAGGGGTACTTTGATACATTCAAAGTAATAATTTCTGAGACAATGGGGTTTCAAGGAAAGAGTTTATTGCTAAGTGTGAAGCAGGAACTCAGAAGACCTAAGAATCTATCTCTCTGAACTGCAGTCACTCTGATAGCTTTATAGTATCAAAAGATGGACAGGTTGTAGGATAATGATCACATTGACTCTAGATGATGTAATTAAAACTGATGTGATTATTGAGCATGTGCAGGTTAATTACATACTTGGTCATGGAATGTAATAAGAAAAATGATAGCCTTAATATGATGATGGCATAATTTTTAAAGCTATAATAAGGTTTAGGTTACTTATAGGTTAAAGTTTAAGCTACTGTCCATATTGGGCAGGTCAATTTTGGTAGATTTAGCTTTTTCTAGCAAGGTAGTTTAGGAATTGTGATGTGTTAGTTCTGGGCTGACTCAAGTTCCTTCATTTGATCATAAGACTTTTGTGATCATAAGACTCTAAAGTTAAAAAACAGGATTAGGAGGTAACAAATGAGGGCCTGTCATAAGGCTTTTATAATCACAGAATAAATACTATATGGTTATACAATCATTATCAAAGATCAAGGCAGCTGGGTCACAGTTCAGTAATTGCAGGTATTTCCTTCTGGCTATTCTAATATACTAGAAAGTAAAAAAGAAATATCTATATATGATTCAGTAATCATTTGTTAAATACTAACTTCTTGGCTACATTATTAAAATTTCTGCAAGACTTTTTTGTAGACATATTAAACTTATTGTAAAATTTGCATGGTAAAGCATAGGACCTAGAATAGATAAAAAAATTTTCAAAAAGAAGAATAAAGTAGAATTAACCACTCTACACATATTGTCATATATAGAGAGAATAATCAAGGTATTCTGACACTTGAAGAGGGAAGGACACAGGTTAATTGAACAAAATAGAAAACCCAGAAGTAGACTCAACATAAATATGCCCAACTGATTTTTGACAAAAGTTCAAAAGCAATTCAATAGAGAAAGGGAACGTTTTCAACAAAGGTGCTAGAGCAATTTGACATCCATAGGCAAAAATTAATTGACCAATTAGTTAATTAAATAAAAAGAAACTCTACCTAAGCCTCACAACTTACAGGAAAATTAACTAAAATTAGATTATGGACTTAAATTTTAAAATATTAAATGTCTGAATAAAACATAGCAGAAAACTTAAGGTAAAGCAAATAGTTCTTAGATTTGACACCAAATGCATGATCCAGAAAGCAATAAAAATAATAAACTTAGACCTCTCCAAAGTTAAAATTATTTGCCTTTCAAGAGACTATGTTAAAAATTTTGATAGCAAACTAAAGACAGGGAAAAAACATGTGCAAATCATTTATCTGATTGAATAACTTGAATTTAGAATATATAAAGAACTCTCTATACTCAACAATAGAAAATTCTAAATAGCTAATTAGGAATTGGACAAAAGACATGAGCAGATATTTCACTACAGAGGATATACAAACAGCAAACAAGAACATAAAAAAGATTGCTGATGAGAATGTAAAATGATTTAACCACTCTGGATGAGTATAGGGTTTCTTTCATCGTTAAACATGTACTCACCATATGGTCCAGCAATTGTACTCTATGTAATTTATTCCAGAGAAATGAAAATCTAAGTTCATACAAATATCTATACACTTATGTGCATAGCAACTTTATTTGTATTAGCCAGAAACTGAAAATAACTCAAATAACTTGAACAAGTCAATGGTTAAACAGACTGTGGTTCATCCATGCCACAGAATACCACTCAATAATAAAAAGGAATAATATCAATACACTCAATATTTTGACTATACCTCAAGGAAATTAAGCAAAAGTGAAAACAAGCCAGCTCTAAAGGTTACATACTGTATGGTTCCATTTACATAACAATCTTGAAATGACAAAATTATAGAAATGGAGAAAAAATTAGCAGTTGCTCTAGGTTAGGACTGGGAGGAGGAGATGGCCGTGGGCATAAAAGGGCAATGTGACAATGTTCATATGACTTGACTCATATAATAAAACTGCATAGAAATAAGCACATGCACATATACACACAAACAAATGAGTGCATTTAGAAATTGTCAGTGTCAAAAAAAGCCCATCTAAAATGGTTAAAATTATATTTATGTTATTTAGATTTTACCACAATTAAAAATAAATGAATTAAAAAAATGTTGATGAAATCTGAACATAGAGGATGGATTGTAACAACCTCAATTTCCTGGTTGTGATATTGTACTATAGGTACGCAAGATGTCATCATTCAAGGAAAGTGTATGAAAGGCTTATAGGACCTCTCTATTATTTCTACAATTATATCTACAATTTCTACAGATTATTTACAAAAAATCTACAATTACTGCACAATAAATAGCGTAAAAAAATCCTAACAATAATAGAGTTTTTATAATATAACTTTTAGTTCTTTTAAAAACAAAATGAGGACCACAAAATAAACCAGATTTTTTCATAGATAATTACATTTATTACACAAATTTAGACCACATTTTAATTTCTAATGAGTAAATCACAAAACTAAGCAAACTGTATTTTATTTTGTTAATGAAGAATATAATTTAATTGACTACATTTTTCATATGTCTGAATTTTTTTAATTCTCTTCACCAGAAGATAAACAAATTGTGACATTTTTGTTAGTAAGAGGACTGTATAGTCACACTTTAAGCAAATTGTAATTGAATGACTTTAACTCCCTCTAACTGAATTGGTTTATTAGGGGTATATTGTGCAAGTATAAATTATGCGCAGTGACATTTAGTTTAATGAATGTTTTCCTATTCATTAGATTGTTTTATCCTCAGCCAACATATATTAAAAAACTCTTACCAAAAATATTAACTTGAACAGCTAGCTGCAAGTTTCTGAGGAACACTTCCATTTATTTCAATTCACATAATATCTAGTGCTGGCCGTAGTGATTTTTTCATAGGGAAGTGCATCTCTCAAATAACCTATTAAACATAACAGTCCACACTTTTTAAAAATGTAATTGATAGCTATATGCGGTTCTCATTATTTGGTAAACACCCAACACATGAACATTCAATTATATTACCAGTGAAAAAAATTGCACTTAGGCTGTATATTTAAAATATTACCTCTGTTATCTCTTGATTCAAAGTCAGAAGAAAGATGTAACAAAAGTCATTGAAATTCATTTCAACACCGAGTACAAAACAATTATTAGAATGCCAATATAAATGCATTACCGGTTAAATCGATTAATGAGCAATAATCTTGGGATAAATCTGGCATGTATAAAATTCTAGATATTGGAATCTCATCTAGTAATTTAATTATTAACTCTATTTTTGAACATCTACTATCAAATTTATGATTCTTCTCCTTTCCATTAAGTCCTGGGAGTTTGAAATAAGAAAGTAGAGATGATTTTCAGAATCTTAGAATATTTAATTGCACACACGTTGTTCTCAATGCCACGGAATCAAGTTATCCCCTACCTAAACAAGATTCATATTTAATGAGTTAAAAATATCAATAATCTCCCCTTATTTATCCCCCTCCCTCCTAAAAAATGACTAAATATTAACATTCATTTGAGAGGCAAAGGAAATAATTGGAAGTACGGTTTCTAGGGGAAATTGCCAATGCTAACTTTGTGCTTAATATTTAGAATTCCCCCATTCTATTTTTTCCTCTTGCCCTCACAAATGCTAACTAGTGTATCATCTTTAAGTAGACACAGAAGAATTTTGCTATACCTGGTGCCCTATTCCAAACATCTAAATTGCTATAGGTGTTTATCATGTAGGAGAAATAGAAATACTCCAACTCTAGTTGTATACTTTAACAAAATGCAAGGTTTGGACATCAAATGAGTTATGTACTTTCCTAGGAATGAATGAATGAAGAAGAAAAGTTTGTAAATTTTTTTATCTCATCCATTGCAATTTATTGTTAATATTGAACCTCTTTATCACATTAATAAAATAGCCCCACATTCTAACTTTAAGTTTAGCAGCAAAGGATGCTATATGTGTAGATATAGTTGCCTTGCAATATAACCATCTAAATACATTAGAAATTATTTCATTTGGTATTGTATAACATATTAAGGGATTAAAAACATGAGTTTGTCTAAAATATACTTGCATTTTCAGCAAGAATAATAAAAAGGTCTTAATATTTTCACAACATCAGGTATACAATTGAGGGTTCTTTTATTTGTTCTAATATTTCACCTAATAGGTGGCACAAAGCCACTCTGGAAGGTGAATATTGTGGCACGACTTGCTATGATGTGCCTGTGGGAACACAGACCCAGGCACACAGAATCTTTCAGCAAACGACTGCTTTGTTGCCTACACAGCAAAAACAGTCCAAAAGAGCAAGGGAAGAGATTTCATCATGGCAGGTCTCTTTGGGAGGCCAACTGCCCAGGTAAGGGTTGGTAGAAGGCAGCTCTGCATGTCCTGCTTCACTCAGAGAGAAATCTGTGCTGCAGGAGGATGGGGTATTTATACAATCCAGGGAGAAGGGACTCTTCCACTGAGAGTTTCTGCCCTGATAAGCAACTGGGTTGCTTGTTCCTGGTTACCAAGGTATGGTCAGGCCACTCCGTTAGACCTAACATCTCCCCTGGATTGAGGAATGGAAACTTATAGAAACATCTACTGCATACATTAAAAAAGCATATGGGGGTAGGTGAGGATTGGGAGATGACCTTAAGGTATGATTCCGACTTCCCCAGCAAATACTTAAAGCACCTGCAGGAGATTGAAATGAAAAGATTGGGAAAAAGCTAACTCCTTATTTTGTGAAAATTTAGAAATGAACAAAATGAAAAACCCAAAGAATTGTGGGACTATTAAAGGTTTCACTTTCATGTCTCCGCTTCACTATTTTGATTCCTGTTCTATAATATTCTCTTTCCAAAGCCTTTCTTTTCTTCTTCTTCTTCCATCATTCCTAAGATGCTTCTAAAGTATGTTATTTCCCTTACCTTTAGTTCAATGAGCCTTCTCTCTATTGAAGTATGCATATATGGAATTATTTTCCAATCTATTCTCAATATAAATACTTCTATTGCACAAGGTTGAGGGATAAGTAATGCTTGGATCCTTCCACTTCTTTTCAATATTTTTTTTTTTGTAGACAAAAATGCATATTACAATGATGGTTACAAAACAGCAGAACACAAGAATCCTTTATTTCAAATAAGATGCACTCCTATATTTCTCTGCTTCACGGTTTACTAGTGCATCCAATTTCTGGTAAAACCAAATCCATTAAGGAGAAAATTTCAAATAATGTTTATATTTCAAGAAAATACAGTCTATATATTTGAACATCGTCAATGAAGAGAACTAAGCATGCCTTTTATGCCATATGTCACATTAGTTGCTGCAGGAATCTGGTAAAGAAAACATTTGAATTTTAAACAAACTTCAGTAAATAAAAATATAAGGTATTTTCACTGACAAAATTAAAAAATAGTTTGGGCACAATGGCATGAAAATATGGCAATTGATTTAGAATTCTAGAGTTCACATTAGCAGTGAGTAGACTAAAAACTTACATTGAAAATTATAAACTAATATAAATATATTAAATTTGTTTACCACAAAATAGAACAACAATATTTCAGGTACATATTAAATAAAGTATGAATTTAAAATATTTAAAGCAAATTTGTTATAAAATAGACTTTTGTCCAAACCTTTCTAATTGTAACTAACATCCGAGAGTATGTACCATTGATATATCCATGTACAGTGACTTTTGACCATTGTATGCAGATCACAAAACTTATCAATCCATACTTCAACTTCTCTCCTTCTGAATTTTTCTTCTTCTCACTTTAGAAGCACCTCTTGTCACCATTAAACCCCTGAGGGCCCTAATAGAGTTCGATGTCAAGCTGTGAAAACAGTTTTTCTAGTTTTAGCATTTGCCTATTGGCAGACTCCCCAGGAAGCTGTGCTGGCAGAATTTAAATTGCCCTTGGGTCTGTCATGCAATTTATCTTCTAGAAGCTTGCATGGAATGGCTGTTCCTTTTCTTTCCCTCACTTTCTTTTTACTATAAGTTTTAGTCAAACTTCCTTATATTATGTAGAGGAAAATGCAAATTATCTTTAATAGCAAGGACCCTTTATTGCAATAATATAAATATACAATTAAACTTTATTTGGCTTTTATAACAAAAGACATCTTCCCTACCTCTCCCACCCCCCCCCATGTATAAAGAACAAAAGGAATAATGTTTTTCAGGGAAATCATTCAATTTTTGCTAGTTTTAAAAATATTTCAATGAATCACTTAGGGAAAATAATTTTTACTATTTGCCATAATTGTCATTGAATCATTTTTGAAATGTTATTGGGTCATAATTTAAATTTCGATATCATTATGCTTTCCTCGAAAAGGATAAATGTACTTGAGTTTGTGAAAATCTTTTGCTAAGAGATGTTTTCTAAAGTGAGACAGAAATAGTTTGGTTATCCAAACTGTAATAAATAAATATCAAATGCTGGACAATCAACTTGCTTGAAAGCAGCATACTATATAAATGATAATTAATATGCTTTGGGAAATTTTATGTTAATAAGTTTGTCATCATTTTAAGAGTTTAATAGTTTCCATAGGCTTAGATAGTTTTTAAATTACAAAAAATTATTTCACAAATTTGAACATGAAAACAGAAGTGCTTCACAAATACTTGAATGATCAGTGTTATTTTATTTTAGCTACTTTAATAGTAGAGGTAGAGTATTTGTTCTGATTTTGTTTTGTTTTGATGTCAGCAGCCCCAGACTTTTCTTCAGCATGGAACAATCCCATTACTGCCTAGAGATTCCTGAAGTTCATTTGCAGTTTATCCCTCCCTACTCCCCCCATACCAGTTATTATAGATTAATTTGCATTTTCTAAAACACCATTTTCTTAGTTTGTCAAGCTGCTATAACAAATACTATGCTATGCATTAGCTTAAAACCAGGAATTTTCTCTTATGGTTTCAGTGACTAAAAGTCCAAAACAAAGGCATGAGTAATGCTGTGCTGTCACATAGCTTTCCCTCTCTCCTTTTTTTTTTTTTTTTTTCAAATTTGCATATGGGCAGGAAGCACCAGGGACCGAACTCCAGACCTCCAGCACAGCAGGTCGGAGGTCTGCCTGCTGAGCCACGGCAGCCACCCTCCCTCTCTCCTTTTGTTGGCTCTTCCCATTTTCTGTGGACTTCCAGCTTTTGGTTCTGCTGTGCCTTTTGCTGTCTGACCATGCCTAAATTCCTTCTGCTAATAAAAATTTCTAGTAACACAGATAAAAGCAAGGCCTGATTCAGTTGGGCTACATTTTAACTAAAAATAACATCTTTAAATATCCTATTTGCAAATAAATTCATACTAAGAGGAATGTAAATTAAGATTAAGAACGTGGCTTTTGTTGGAGTTAAGGTCAATCAATTGCAGCCACGCTCTTAGAAGGACACAGTATGCACAATTTTGTGTCTGGCTTCCTTCACTCAGCATAATGATTTTGAGATCCATCCACATTAATGAATATATCCATAATCTGCTTCTTTACATTTTTGAGTAACATTAATTGTATGGCTATACCTCATCTTGTTTATCTATTCAACAGTTCATGGATACTGGGATTATTTCCAGTCTTCAACTAAAGAGAATAAAGCTGATGTTAAAATTCATGTACAGGGCTACGATGGCTCAGCAGACAGAGTTCTCACCTGCCATGCTGGAGACCCGGGTTCAATTCCTGGTGCCTGCCCATGCAAAAAAAAAATCCATGGATAGGTCCTTACGTTGACAAATGTTTCTATTTACCTTGGATAAATATGTACAAATAAAATGGCTAGGACTTATGGTAGGTATATGGTTTACCATTTTACAAAAATTCCAAATACTTCTCCAAAGTAGTTATACAATTTTACATTCCTACCGGTAATGTATTAGAATTCGGTACCCCACACCCACCCCACAACTTGATACTGACAATCTTTTATAGTTTTAGTCATTGTAATAAATATGTAGAAGTTTATAAATGTGATTGGGATTTGCATTTCCCTGAGGAAAAATGATGTTGAGCAGTTTTCACCTGTTTATTGGCCATTCTATTTGTTCCGTCCGAGTTTTTTTTCCTTTTAATGGGCTGTTTTCCTTTTTTATAATTAATTCATAGGATTCCTCATAAATTCTGATGATAAATTCTCATCAGATATAAGTTTTAAAAGTATATTTTCCTCTGTGGCAGATTGAATTTTGATTTCTTAATAGGGTCTTTTGAAGAGAAGCTTTTATTTTGAAAAAGTCCACTTTATCAATTTTTCATTACGATTTGTGCTTAATTTTTTTTTATCTTTCTAAGAGGTCTGCCTACCCAAGGAAGCAATGATCTTCTCCTATGTCTACTTCTGGGAGTTTCATAATTTTAGCTTTTACATTCAGGTGTATGATTCATTTTAAATAAATTTTTGTATACATATATTTTTCCCAGGTTAGCTAGTTGTTCCAAATAATTTGTTGCAAAATCTTTCCTTTGCCCTTAAATTCCCTTGACATTTCTGTTGAAAAGTAATTGAAGGTTCATGGGTGAGACTATTCCTGGATTCTGTTCTGTTCCACTAACCTATGTGTCAATTCATTCACCAATACCCTACTGCTTATAAGTACATTTATACAAAACTTTGAAATTAAGTTGCATAATCAGTCAGCTGTCAGCTTCCTTTTTCAAAATCTTTTTGGCATTTCTGAGTTATTTGTATTTCCATAAAATTTTCGATTTAGCCTGTCACTTTCCAAAAAAAAAAAAATGCCTATGGGAATTTAGTCATTGCCCTGAGTCAACATGTGAGAACTAACTTTATAACATTATTGCATTTACCAAACCATAAAAGGATATAACCAATTTATTTTAGTGTTCTTTAATTTCAGTCAGCAATGTTCTCTAATTTTTAGAGTAGAGATTTTGCATGACATTTGTAAATTTATTTCTAATTATTTTATGTTGTTTTGTTCTATTGTGAATGAAATTTAACCATCTTTGGTTGCTCTCTGCTGGTTTAAAAAACACACACTTCCTTTTTGTACACTAAATTTGGATCCTGTGTCATAAGTAATTTGTTAGTATTAGAAGTAGTTATGTACATTCTTTAATATTTTCTGCATGAACAACCATGTCATATTCAAATGGGTCAGTTTTATTTTTTCTTTTCCCTCTCTTTTTTTCTTTATCTTGATGCCTTCATTTATTTTCCTTGTGTCAATGAAATTTCTAGTATATCCAGTACATTGTTTAAAAATGTGTTCAGAATAATCATGTTTCCCTTTTTCTGAAACTTTGTGGAAAAGAGTATGTTTGTGTCAAATGCTTTTTCAACCATTAATTCATGATCTTATGATTTTGCTTCTTTTGCTTTTTTTGGTGTGGTGGAACATCAATTTATTCCCCAGTGTTCAATCAGACTTTCATTCCTGGAATAAAATCCACTTGCTTTTTGTGTCTAATTATTTATATATATTGACAGACTGATTTACTAATAATTTTTTGAGGAATTTTGCAGCTTTATTCATGAAAGATATTGGTCTATAGTTTACATTTCTTGTCATATCTTTATCTGATTTTGGTATTAAGGTAATGCTGGGCACATAGAGTGAATTAAAAAGTGTTTCCTCTGTTTCTATTTTCTGGAATAGATTGTAGAGAATTGGCATAATTTCCCCCTTAAATTTTTGGTAGAGTCGTGAGGGATAGCATCTCTGCCTAGGGAATTCTTTTATGGAAGGTTATTAATTATTGATTCATTTATTAAAAATATAGGCATATTCAGATGATCTATTTCTCCGATTTTGATAGTTTGCATTTTTCAAAGAATTGGTACATCAAAGTTATAACATTTGTGGTAATACAGTTGTTCATACCATTCCCTTATTACCCTTTTAATGACCATGGATTGTGATAATCCCTCTTTCTTTTCTGACACTAATAATTTCTGTCTTCTCTCTCGTTTTTTTTGAGGCAGTTCATTTAGAGATTTATCAATTTTATTGAACTTTTCAAAGAATGGTAAATGCTTTTTGTTAATTTTTTTCTGTTTTTCTATTTGTCCCTGTTTTAATTCCATTAATTTCTGCTCTAATTTTTTTTTCCCTAGATGATTAGGCTTATATTGCATTTTGTATAGCACTTCTTTCTCTAGTTTCATAAGTTGGAGGCTTAGGTAAATGAATTTGGACCTTTTGTATTTTCTAATATATGCATTTGGTGTTCTAAATGTCCCTTAAGACACTGCTTTGGTTACATCCCACCAATTTTAAGTTTCATTTTCTTTTTATTTAGTTCAAAAATTGCTTTTAACTTCCTTTGAGACTTTTCTTTAACTTTTTATTTATTTATTTATTTAGTAGTGTGCTGTTTACTCTTCATTTATTTTGGGAATTTCCAGCTATCTTTCTGTTATTGATTTTTAGTTTAATTCCACTGTAGTTTGAGAACATATAATGTATAACTTTTTTGCTTTGAAATTTATTGGGGTACATTTTATGGTCCATAAGGAATGTAGTCTATCTTTGGCAAATGTTCCATGTGAGCTTAAGAAGACTGTTTATTCTATTGCTGGATGGGTGTTCTATAAATGTAAATTCAACCAAGTTGATTGACAGTGCTGTTGATGTCAACTATAACCTCACTGATTTCCTGCCTACTTGACCCATCAATTACCAAAAGAGAGGTGCTGATATTTCCAGCTCCAATGGTAGATTTTTCAGTTTCAATTTTTGGTTCTATCCATTTTGTGCTCATGTGTTTTGATACTTTTTGTTAAGCATATACATTTTAACGCTTGTTATTTCTTCTTGGAAAAATTCTTCCCTGTATCATTATGTAATGCTAATCTTTACCCCTGATTATTTTCTTCTGAATTTGACTTTTCTGAAATTTATATAGAAACTCCAGCTTTTCCTCCTTAATCTGGCATGGCATATTTTAATCCATCTCTTTACTTTTAACATATTTAATTTTTTATATTTAAAAGGAGTTGTATGTAGACTGTATATAGTTGGATCTTGTTTTGTTACCTACTTGGGCAAACTTTGTCTTCAATTAATACTATTCACCTTTAAGGTAATTACTGAGATTGTTGGATTAATATCTAACTTAACTGTAAGAGTGTTCTATTCGTTGCAATTTTTTTTGTTTCTTTTGTTTTCTTCCTCTCTTTTTTCTGCCTTTTCTAGTTTTAATGAGCATTTTATTTTATTTCATTTTCTCCCATTTACTAACATATATCAATTACATGCTTTTAGAATTATATTTAAACTATAATTCTGTTTTTAAATTGCAGTGGTTCTCCTAGTGTTTGCAGTATATATTTTCAACTAATTTAGATCTACTTCCAAATAAAACCATACCACTTCACTTGTAGTGCAGGTACCTTATAATAGCATATTACCAAATTATCCCTATCTCCCTTTATGAAATTCCTGTCATTCATATCATTTACTCATATGTGATAATCACCCAAAGCATTTTTACTATTGTAGCTTTAAGCGGTTTTATCTTTTAGATCAATTAAGAATAAGAAAATAAAATGCTTTATTTTACCTTTGTGTATTCCTTCTCCAACATTCTTCCTTCACTTATGTAGATCTGAATATCTGACGAATATCATTGCCCTTTTCTGTTCTAGGTAAGCAGTTCTCAGTTGTGACTCTCTGTTATTCACCCAGATCTCCATATTTTAGGGTGGGGGGTTGCCTTGTGACCTCAATTCTCTGGTCATCCAAGAAAATGCTTTGATTTTCAGTTTTTTCAGTTCTGTTACTTTTGTATTATAAGAATTGGAGTGACATCTTCGAAGCTCTTAACATTTCAGAGCTGAAAAGAGATTTGTCAGCTATATGTTTTTCACAGATTCATTTTATTAGTTCAATAAATCCCTTTATTTTTCTATTTTTCAGAGTGCTTTCATCAGGAATGGATATTTGATTTTATCAACAATTTTTCTGCATCTATTGAAAAGCTCATATGTGCTTCTTTTCTGTTTTAGTCAGTTAATATGTGTGTCAACATTGATTCCTTTTTAAAAAAGTATTAATTCAAACTTACATCCCTAGTATATATACCACTTGGTCATGGTGTATTATGCTTTACATATGTGATTGGATTCAGTTGGTAAAATTGTACAAAATTTATGAATTGAAGTTTATATTGGGTAGTGTCTTATACTTTTGTTTTCTTGCAATCTTTCATTTAATATTGAAGTATTGTTCACCTCATAGATGAGTTGGACAGTATTCCATTATCTTAAATTTTCTAGAATAGTTTATGTCAAGTTAATTTTACTTCTCCCTTAAATGTGTACTAGAATAACCCAATGAAGCTAACTGAAATTGGGGTTTTCCTATATAGAAAGCTTTTAAAATACATTTATTTAATAGGTACATGACTAATCCAGTTTGTGTTTTAGTGTATTTTCCTAGCTTATATGTTTCAAAGAATTTATCCAGTTCATTTAAGCTTTTGAATTTATTGACATAAAGCTGTTCCTATTATTTCCTTATTGCCCTTATTATATCTATAATATTTGTAGTAATGTCACCTGTCTCACTTTTGATATTGATATTTTGTTTTCTCTTTTTCTGATAAGACTTGCAAAAAATTTCTCAATTTTAATGATATTCTCAAAGAACAAGTTTTTAGTTTCATTGCTTCTGTTCTCTATTGATTTTCTATTCCTGTGATTACCACTGATTCTTATTATGTCTTTTCTTCTGCTTACATGGATTTAATTTGCTTATCATTTTTGAAGTTTTCAAGGTAGCAGTAGACATAATTGACTTAAGACCCCTTTTTTGCCTAATTAAGCTCTTAATAATAAGAATTTTCTTCTAAGTACCCTTTATGTACTACTTTAAGTGCTCCACAGATTTTTTGTTTTAATTTTTATTCTATTCAAAATATTTTCTAAATTCCCTTTTGATTTCCTATTTAATTTTTTCTTGTTAAGTGGGTCATGGTGCTGTCAAAAATCAGTTTTGATGCTTATATTTGTTTCTATGATACTTATATTTGTTTCTATAAAGTTAATGTAACTTTCTTTCACTGTCTGCTCTTCAGTTTTACTTAATAATTAATTTTATTCAATTTGATTTTGATCTATCATGGTGATGTTTTCTTCATTTTTCTTGTGCTTATGCTTCATTAGGCATTTTCTTTTGCCTATGGGTTTATAATTTTTATTATAATGTTCGGAAAAAATTTGGACCTTATTTCTTTATATAGGTTTTCATTTCCAAACTCTTTCCTTTTTATTGTGACTCCAATTACACATACATTTCATCACTTGAAATTTTTCTATAGGTTACAGTTGATCTGTACACTTTCTCTTTAGTCTTTTCTATTTTCTCTGTTTTATTTTCACTACTTATACATAGACAGTGTCTATGTATGTGTCTTCAGCTTACTAATATTTTCCTTTGTAATGTTCATTTCACATATAATGCCATGCTTTAGTTTGCAAGCTGCCAGAATGAGATATACCAGAAATGTAATGACTTTTAAAAAGGGGAATTTATTAAGTTGCTAGTTTACAGTTCTAAGCCTATGAAAACATCCAATCTAAGGCATGCAGGTATAGATACTTTGGTTCAAGAAGGCCAATGATGTTCAGCATTTCTCTCAGCTGGAAAGGCATATGGCCAGATCTGCTAGCTTTCATCTTCAGCAGCTTCCCTGAGGCTGTATCCATTCTGTTGGTTCTGTCAATTCTGCTGTCTCTCATGGACTTAAAGCCTTTTCCAAAATGGCTCCCTCTTAAAGGACTTCAGTAAGTAACTCCACCTTGAATGAGTGGAGACACATCTCCATGGAAACCATGTAATTGAAAGTTACCACCCACAATTAAATGGGTCACATCTCTATGGAAACAATCAAAAACCTTCCACCCAGAAATATGGAATGATGATTAAAGGGCATGGCTTTTCTGGGGTACATAATAGCTTCAAACCAACACATGGCCTTTAATTTATTTTTCATTCCAGACACTTTAGTTTTCCTACCGCAAAGCTTAATCCATTGTTTTATATTTCTTCCATGCCTCTAATCAACATATACAATCTTTCTCTTTCCTCTTTCACAAAAGGAAAATAGATAAAATAATGGCTGTCCTTTTTTTTTCTATTAATTTTAACATCAATGCCTTATCAGGATCGGTTCTAGTTGACTGCTTTTCTCCTAATCATCAGCCATATTGTCTGTTTTAATGCTTGCATGATAGTTTGTACTGCGTCCCAGACAATGTAAATTTGACCTTGTTAGGGCCTGAATATTTCTGCATCCCTATTTATATTTCTGAGGGTTTTTTCCTGGCACATCATTCTGTTAATTGAACAAAGTTTGATCCTTTCAAATCTTACTCTTTAAGCTATTAGATGTACTCTGTGCAACGTTTTGTCATAATTTATTTATTTATAGATCTGAGGCAAAAGCCCTTCAGATTATTCTAGTCAATGTCCCATGAAATATGAGGTTTTCTACTCTGACTGGTAGGGAAAAGAATTATTCTCAGTTCTCTGTAAACTAGGATTTTTTTTTTTCACTCCTTTCAGGTCATTCTTATTGTTTCTTTATCTGATAAGATCTTTACTCATCTTCATTCTTGAAAAATGTCTTCACTGTATATGGAATTCTGTACTGACACCTTTTCTCTTTTTCTATCAGAACTTTAATGATATTATTTCACTATCCCTTGGTTTTCATGATATCTGATTATTTTTTCTATTTAAATAATTTGTAATATCCCTCTGAATGGTATTCTTTATCTTTGCTTTTCACCAGTTTCATTATGATGCACCTAAGCATGGTTTTCTCCACAATATTCTTACATGGGTTTGCTAAGTTTCTTGCATCTCTAAATATGTGTTTGTCTATAAATCGGTGTGGTAGTTAGATTCAGTTGTCAACTTGGCCAGGTGAAGGCACATAGTTTTGTTGCTGCGGACAAGAGCCAATGGTACGTGAATCTCATCTGCTGCTAATTACATCTGCAGTTGGCTAGGAGGCATGCCTGCTGCAATGAATGATGTTTGATTTAATTGGCTGGTGCTTAAATGAGAGAGTGCACAGCCCAAGCATCTCGGCATTCCTCATCTCAGCACTCGCAGCTCAGCCCAGGTCTTTGGAGATGCAGAAAGAATTCACCCTGGGGAGAGCTGTTGGAACCCAGGGGCCTGGAGAGAAGGCCAGCAGAGACCATCCTGTGCCTTCCCATGTAAGAAAGAACCTCAGTGGAATGTTAGCTGCCTTTCCTCTGAAGAACTAACAAAATAAATCCCCTTTTATTAAAAGCCAATCCATCTCTGGTGTGTTGCATTCCAGCACCTAGCAAACTAGAACAATGGGTTTAGTTTTTGGAGATCATATCTTAAAATAATTTTCTGCTCCATTCTCTATCTTCTTTCCTCTGAAAATCCATTGACTTTATATTAAAATATCTCTCAGACTTTGTTTATTATTTTTATATCATTTTTCTTTCTTCTTAAGATTGGACAATTGTATTGATCTATCATCTCTATTCTTTTACATAACTCATGTGATTATTAATTATTAATTTAGCATGTTTGAATTATCAGTCCTGTTGCTAGATAAGATGCAATTAAGCTATCCAATGTGCTCATTGATCAATCCTAAGAGACATGGGCATTTCAAAGAGAAAAAGATTCTTTGTTGCGGTTGGGCAAGGCCCCCCTAAATTGTAGAAACTTTGCATTTTTAGGAAATTCAAACAAAGAGGTAGAAATAGTGATGTTGGGATGTTGGGAGAGATTGATATATTTGTTCAGTTGGAAGTGTGTCAGTGTGAGTCCCAGAGGGCCCCAGAGGGCTCTTACGTATTGACAAAAACTGTCTGGGGTTAGCATCCAGACACAGGTTACAATAGGGTCGTAAGTTGCTTAGTTAATGAAAGATGACAAGCAAAAAAACTAAGCTAAGTAACACAGGCCTTTAAGAACTGGCAAAGTCTGGCTGGAATAATGCATATGGTTATACATTATAGTAGAGTATATGTATACAAGTTCAGTCTACATCAGGTATAAGTAAAGAGGATATGCTAAACTATAGTAGAGCTGTAAATAATTCAGTCCCCAGAAGGTAGTTAGTAAGGAGGCTAAGCTAAATGGTTGTAAATTGCTTAATCAACATGACATAAAAAGCAAAGAGACTAAGCTAAACAAAACTGGCCATTTAAAGGCTATTAAGAACTGACAAAGTCTGGATAAAATGGACCATTTAAGGGCTATTAAGAACTGACAAAAAGTACTATTGCATGCCATAGGCTATGTTTAACAGGAAGATATCAACAGTACCACAGCAACAAAAATAACGGAGTTGGGAGGGAAGAACAAAGGTTAATGGGAGCTCTTTATTTTCTGTTTGGTGAGGGTGTGTTTATCAGTTATTGTTCTCTTGGGAGCAATGAAAATTGTCTAAAATTGAGAGTGTTGATGATTATACAACTAAATGAGGATAATATGAGACATGGACTTTTTCACTTTGGACATTTAACATGATACCCAATGGATAGAGGTGACTGAAGAATATACTGACTGAGAATTAGAATGGCAAACTGTGGTGAATACATATGACAGAATAT
Source organism: Myrmecophaga tridactyla (assembly GCA_004026745.1). Taxonomy (NCBI): domain Eukaryota; kingdom Metazoa; phylum Chordata; class Mammalia; order Pilosa; family Myrmecophagidae; genus Myrmecophaga; species Myrmecophaga tridactyla. The sequence continues at coordinate 24,357 of PVIY010009904.1, read as the reverse complement.
TGTGCTGCTACAGAAAGGAACAAGGTCGTGAGACATGCAATGATGTGAATGAACTTGGGGACATTAGGTGGTGCAAAATAAGCTAGAAACAACAACAACAAAAAAACAAATCTTGCATGTTTGCAATAGAAAAAGATACTTATAAGAAAATTGAGGCCTAGATTGTAAGCCCTTATGTCTCCAATATTAAGGACTCCCAAATCAATAGGCCAAGCCCTTGATCTTGAGGCTTCTTATGAAGCTTATTTATGTAGTGGAGAAGTTTTGCCTACCTTTAGTTATGCCTAAGAGTTCCTTCCAGAGGACCTCTTTTGTTGCTCAGATGCAGCCTCTCTCTTTCTCTCTAAGCCTAACTCTGCAAATGAAATCATTACCCCCCTTCCCCATCACGTGGGACATGACATCCAGTGGTGAATGTCTTTCTGGAAACGTGGGATATGACTCCAGGGATGAGCCTGGCCCTGGCACCATTGGATCGACAATGCCTTCCTGACCAAAAGGGGAAAAGAATTGTAACAAAATAAGGCATCAGTGGCTGAGAGAGTTCAAATAGAGTTGAAAGGCTCTTCAGGAGGCTATACTTATGCAAACTTCAGCTAGATATTGCTATTTACCATGGTTTGCCAAACCCCAACCAAAACCATCCCTTGCAACCCTAAAGAACACCTAGGGCTTTATCTGAGATTCTACAAAAATCGCATGTACTATGATTATTTCCAGGAACCTACAACCTCCAGATGGGTTGCCAGCCTCTATAGAATATCAACTAGTTTCATCTCCCATCCTATATTATCAACAGCCCTTCCCAACATGATAAAGTTAGAATGTGCATAGCCCAAATACCCCTAAAGATTAGGAGAAAGATCAAAAGAGAAGGTGGAGTTATAACAGAGAAGATAGGACTTAATAAATGGGTATGACTGCTGAATCATCATATTGATATTTCTTACATTCTCCAGTGTCTTGGAGCAGCTAGAAGCAAAAAACCTGAAATTGTAGAACTGTAACTCGTACTATACTCTGAAATCTGTTCTATAACTAATTGTTGCAGTTAACTTTGAAATTAATGACTTTTTTGTATATGTGTTATTTTTCACAATAAAAAATAAAATTAAATAAAAATTAATAGAAGAACTGACAAAGTCCAGCTGGGGCATGTATGATAAAGTAAGGATACAAGTAGGCCAGTCTTAAATTAACTCCTAATTGTCCAATTACAAGGTAAAGATTATGCAGTTACAAAATATACATCTGTATCAAAGAAGCAATTTAAGTGAGTTATAACAGTTACATATGTTCACCTTTAGCTACTTCAAAAGGCTAACATATATCAAGGCTATCAGTTATTTGTTAATTCTCTATGCTAGGTTTCAGTCTCAATTTTTCCATATCTGTAATATTTTTTATTTATCTCTTGAATGATTGCCTATCTTGGATTCTTTATGAACATATTTTCTTTTAATTATTGAGTAGAGATAGAAAAAAATATCTGTTTTAATTTACTTTTGTGATAACTTCTATATCAGAATGATCCCAGGGTTTTCTTTGGTACTTGCATTTTACTTTGAAATGAGTCACATATTTTTCTACTCTTTGCCATGTTGAATAATTGTTGCTTGTATGCTGTAAATAGTGTATGTTGTATTGTGGAAATACTAGATTCTGTTATCTTACTTTAAAAATTACTGATGTATTTGTTTTATTCAGGCAATTGGATTTTTAGACTCAAACTGAAAATGTGTTTCACTTGCCATTGTTGCAATGTAGATTTCATTTTGGCTTATGGTAAGTATGCCTTGAACTTGAATTGTTTATTGTGTGACACAGAGAATTGGATAGAGTAAACACATTTAAGTCAGGTACCTTTTCTGTCCCCTGTGGAGTTCCTCCTTCTCTATCCACTATCCTTGTTATCCCAGAAACTTTACCCCAGTTCCTCTAGCCATAAGAACAGTGGCTCTTTCCATCAGAGTTTTAGTCCCCTCAAGCTACATTGCCCTCAGGGGAAAGCCACAGAAATGGAAAACTCACACTGTGCTAGAGTTTGCCTTTAACTATTGACCTCTGTTTCTAAAATCTGCCTGTCTTTGTTCACTTTCCTCGGCTCTCACTCATTAGACATAACTCCCTTTATTATTTTTCAATTAAACCTTTTATTTTTGTATAATTTTAGATTCATATGCAAGTCCATGATATAATACAAGGAGACCCCTGTATCCTGTACCTGGTTTCCCCAATGGTAATATCTGCACACCACAGTGCAGGAACACAACCAGCCTGTTCCTTGGCACAATAACTTTCAAATTAGTATAATATAACTAGCTCTGTATTTTTAAAAAAGTCAAGATGCAGAACATTTCCAACCTAAGGATCCCTAATGATGCTTTTGTGTAGCCACAACTTCCTTCCCCAAATCCTCCCCTTCCTCCACCCTCAAATCCTAGCAAACACTAATCTGTTCTTAATTTCTGTCATTTTGTCTTTTCAAGGATGGTATGTATAAAAAGATTTCTGGAATAGTGAACTAAGGATCCCTGAAAATCTTCTCTCCAATAGAAGTCATTAAAACACTGACCATGATTGTTACAATAAACTTTTTCAGAGCTGGGGCAATTAACTAAAGGCTTCTATCATTTGGAGGCATATTTATTCAAGAAAAAATATGACTGCAGATCAATAAACAGTGAATGTTGCGCTTTTCTAATGCCCTAATCCTATCCCTCTCTGCACAACTCCATTGTAAAATCTTGAAAATTAAGTTTTACAAACACAATAGCTGTGAAAACCAATGCTGTAAGGAATAGAGTGGATGTGGAGCTTCCCCAAAGCCCTACCCTCAGAGAACCTTTCTGGTAGCTCTAAGAAAAGTTCCATTCATAGGTTTTACCATCATTTAATCTGACTCAGAGCTTGTCCTACATCAACAAACTTATTCCCAGAGCATTTGTCAAAGACAATCAGTTATAATTAACATCTCAGCAGAGAGAGGTAGAATTACCAGTTGGTGCTAATAATAGGCATACCAAAAAAATTAAAACAAAAGAGTGGGAGAAATAAGCTGCAAAATATTCCTGAGTTTGCAAGAGTAACACACACATAAAGGCCTATGCACATGCCCAGGAAAGACCTGAGAAGATACCAATCACTCATATCTGAATGACATTGGAGCTCTGTGCAAACAGGAAGTGAAGCTAAGACAAAATTGTTAACTATCTGCCAAAGCATCAAAAATGTCCCCGTCAAAACTCCCCCTAAATTTTCAACATTTGCCAAAGCTAATGCTAAAATTCTTGAAGAAAGGTAAGGGAATAGCCAAAACAATCTTAAAAGAGGAGAGCAAACACGAATGATTCGAATCTCCTGATTTTAAAAAATTGGGGTGCACAGGTGTTCAGTAGTAGAATGCTCGCCTTTCATGCGGGAGACCCAGGTTTGATTCCCAGACTAAGCAGCCCACCAAAAAAAAATTTAATAGAAGGATCTAGTAATCAAAATCGTGTGGTATTGGCACAAGGCAGACATATAGATCAGTGAAATAATATTGAGATTCCAGCAATAAACCCTTACATTTAGAATAAATTGAATTTTTGACAAGAGCGCCAATTGGGGAAAGAATAGTGTTTTCAATGAATAGTGCAAGGGCAAATATATATCCACAATAAAAAAAAATGAAGTTGAACTTTCACTTCATGCTATAATAAAAATTAATGCAAAATGGATCATAGCTTTAAATGTAAGACTCGTTATTATTTACTTAAATATAAATAAAACTCAGAAGAAAAGTTCAGAGAAAATCTTTCTGGCCTTAGAGTAGGCAATGGCTTCTTAGGTATTCACGTAAAGTACAAGCACAAAAGGGAAAAGAAAACATACATTCTATTTCATCAAAATTTAAAAATTGGTGCTTAATAGACACCACAGAATGGAGAAAATATGTTCAAATCACGTATCTATTAAGGAATTTCTATGCAAGGTGTATAAAGAACACTTAAAACTCAACAGTAAAAACACAAATAACCCAAACAGAAAATGATCAAAATATTTTTATAGACATTTCTCCATACGATATATACAAATGGAAAATAAAAACATTAAAAGATACTCAATTTTATGAGTCATTAGGGAATTGCAAACCAAAACACAATGAAATTCCAATAGGATGATGATATTTAAAAAGGACACATTTAACATTTAAAAATGTTATGTGACAGAAGCTGGACATAAATGCCACATATCCTATGATTCCATTTATGTGAATATTTGCCCGCATAGGCAAATCTAGAGAGACAGGAATAGATTAGTGATTGCAAGGGACGGGGGAAGGAGAATATGGGGAAATACTGCCAATGGGTTTAGGGTTTCGTTTCCTTTTAGTATTATGAAAAAATTCTGTAATTATATAGTGGCGATGGTTGCACAACTGAGAGTATATTAAATCCACTGAATTTTACACTTAAAGGCTTGAATTTTACTGCATGTGAAATATACCTTGTGTTGGTTTAAAAGGATGTATGCCCCCTAGAAAAACCATGTTTTAATCAAAATCCCATTTCACAAAGATAGAATAATCCCTTATCAATATTGTATGTTTGAAACCGTAATCAGATCATCTCCCTGGATGATGTGATTTAGTCAAGAGTGGTTGTTAAACTGGATTAGATGATGACTTGTCTCCAATCATTTGGGTGGGTCTTGATTGGTTTATTGGAGAAAGAGGAAACATTTTGGAGAATGGGAGATTCAGAGAGAGCAGCATCACAAAGCAGGGAGTCCACAAGCCAGCGACCTTTGGAGATGAGGAAGGAAAATACCTCCCGGGGAACTTCATGAAACCAGAAGTCAGGAAAGAAAGCTAGCAGATGATGCCCTGTTGGCCATGTGCCCTTCCAGCTGAGAGAGAAACTCTGTGTTCACCATGTGCCCTTCCACTTGAGAAAGAAGCTGTGAACTTCATTGGCTTTCTTGAACCAAGGTATATTTCCCTGGATGCCTTTGATTGGACATTTCTACAGACTTCTTTTCCTTGGGACATTTTCTCAGCCTTAGAACTGTAAACTAGCAACTTAGTAAATTCCCCTTTTTTAAAAGCCATCCCGTCTCTGGTATATTGCATTCTGGCAGCTAGCAAACTAGAACATACCTCAATTAAGCTATTATGAAAGAAAGATAATATTATAAAACTGGAATCATCAGTAAGTAATTTTGTGGACTGACTTTTTTCACTCAGCCTCTCTGAAGGTTCATCTAAGTTGTTGCATATATCAATAGTGTGTTCTTTGTTATGACAGACTTACATTCCATGGGACAGACATACCAGTTTTGTTGAACCATCAACCTGTTGAAGAAGGACATCTGATTTGTTTCCAGTTTGGGGCTATTATGAATAAAGCTGCTAAGAGCAATTATGTGTAGGCTTTTGTATGAACATAATTTCTCATATTTCTGGCATAAATGTCCAGGATAACAACTACAAGTTTGTTTGGTAATTGCATGTTTGGTTGTTTAAGAAACTACCTTGTTGCCTCCTAGAGTTGTTATGATATTATGACACTTTACATTCCCACCAACAGTGTACAGTTGACCCACCTTCTCCATATACTTGCCCACATTTGGCATTGGAAATGTCACTGTTTTTTTATTTTAGCTATTCTGATAGATTTGTAGTGAGATATCATTGCATTTTAAATTTGTGTTCCCCTGACGGCAAATGAATTTGCATATTTTTTAATGGTCTTATTTGCCATTGTGTATCCTCTTTGTTTAAATATCTGTTTTTGTTTTTGACCATTTTCTAATGGATTGTTCTTATGTTACTATGAAATGCTCACTGTTTTTTTTTTGTATTCTAGATACTAGTGCTTTATTAGATATGTTGTTCACAAACATTTCTCCCACTAGGTACCTTATCAATTTGTTCTCTTAACAGACATTTTCATAGAACTAAAATAAAAATTCAGATGAGGTCTGATTTATCATTTTTTTCCTTTTAGGGATCATGGGACAATCTAAGAACTCTTTGTCCAGTCAAAGATTTTTCTGCTGTAATTTTTCCTAAATTATCATGTTTTACTGTTACATTTAATTACAAGATCCATTTTGAGATAAATTTTTTATTAAGCTATAAAATTTAGGTTATAGTTATCTAATTTTTTTTGCCCATGTATGCTCATACAAAAGGTTCTAGCACCTTCCTCCACTGAATTACTTTTGCACATTTGTCAGGAATAGTTGGGCATATTTTGATTATCTATTTCTGTATCCTCTATTCTGTTCAATATATATATATATATATGTCCATCTTTTACCAATACCACAGTCTTGATTACTTTAGCTGTAAAATTAAAACCAAGTAGAGATATTTTTCACCTTTTTAAAATTCATTTAGGTATCCTAACTACTTTGCCATTTCATGAAAATTTATGAGTAATCTAATGGGGACTTTTAAAACCTGCATAGCAATTTGGAGAGAATTGGTCTATTTATTATGTTGACTTTTTCAATCCATGAGCATGGTATATCTCTCCATTGATTTAGAGCTTTAATTTTTCCATCAGCATTTTTTGTTTTCTGCATAAAATCCTGTAATTTTTTTTTAGATTCACAACATAATTCATTTGCTTTGAGTAATGAGATATGGCTTTCCATTTTCCATTTTTAATTTTGATGTCCACATGGTCATTGCTCACTAAGTAGAACCCCATCTTTGTTTGTTGAGCTCATACCATATGACTTTGCTAAGCTCATTTACTGGTTCTAAGACATTTTTTCATAGAATATTTGGAATTTTCTATCTTAAAATTCACCTTTTGCAAATAGCAAGGTTTTTATTTCTTCTTCTCTGTTTTTCTTGCCCTTCTAAATTTAGATGTCTTTTATTTCCTTGTCTTGTTTTTTTGTTTGTTTGTTTGTTTGTTTTGTTTTGTTTTTGTCTTTAAGTTTTAGAATTTTGCCTATGATGTTTCTTGGTGTGAATTTATTTGAGTTTACCCAGCCTGGGGTTCACTCAGCCACTTGAAACAGAGTTATGAGGTCTGCCAAATTAGCAAGCTTCTGGGATATTGCTTTGTGTAGTGTTTGACCAGTGCTCTTTCCACATTCCTTTTAAGATTCCAATGACACAGTCTTTATTGTAGTTCACAGGTCCCTGTTCATTTTTTCTCCATTCTATTCCCTTCTTGTTTTTAAGATTATATGATTTCTGTCCTCTGTCTTCAAGTTCATATATTCTTTCTCCTACTCTTTCCAATGTGCTGTTGAATATATTAGTTTTATTCTAGTTTTTAATTTCTAAAATTCTTATTTGATTCTTTATATTTTCTATTTATTCACTGAGACTTTCTGTTTCTTTGTTGGAACTCTTTTTTTTTTTTTCATTTGTTTCAAGCATGATTAGAATTGCTCATTGAAGCATTTTTAGGATGGTTACTTTAAAATCTTTGAAAATTCTAACATCTGGGAGGAGAGGTAAAAATAACTCCCTACTGCTTACCAGAGGGACTCTACTGACACCATGTGATGGTGGCCTAATTACTGCTGGGAGATAGCAAAAGTCTTGATTTTTCACTAGGTCTCTTCTGATAACACCCAGCAGAGAGAAAGGCAGGCACCTCTGTACTTCCAGGTGTAGGCGGAAGTCCAGGCTCACTATGTGGTTTCCTCTGCCATGATGGCATAGGAAGAAGGAATTGGTGGGTGGCTCGTTACCCCCCAGAGGTAAAAAGTTCCAGCCCCCTGCTCTGTATTCTCTGGCAGTATCCTGGTTGTGGGTTGAGTATTCATTCTTTCAGTCTGGTGGCACTGGAAGTCTAAGTTTTCCACAGGACACTTGCAGGTGGGGGTGAAGATAGGACCACAGTTGTTTCTGAGGGGATTGACTAAAACAGAGCAGTTATTGCCTAAGGTTTCTGTCTTGCTAGGTTTTCTCTTCTTTAGTCTTGCGGCTAGAGACAACAGGCTTTTCAAGGAGACTTGATTTTTTTTTTTGTCTCCACGTGTTGCTATTTGCAGGTTGCCAGTATCTTCATCTCCAATTCTGGGCAAAAAGGAAAAGCAGGGAATTCACTATTGTGATGTCTATGAGTTCTTGTATCCCTGGCTAGTCTGACTTCTCTCCACATTTCAAATCTTTTCTATGTTTGACTTTTAGTTTTGCTTAATAGTTAAAATCATCTATTTATGTCAATATTAATACTGTTATCAGAAAATATCTGTGTTATTAGACTATTTAAAATGTGAAAAGATTTTCCTCCTTATCTTAAATATGTTCATTTTTTACAAAAGTTTCATTTCTGATTGACAAAATTGTTTGATTACTAGCTGTCATGTTTAGGAATCTCTCTAAATATGCATTAGATAAAGTTTGTTAACTGATATACTGGAATTTCCAATATTTTTAAAATGAGTTTTTCTATCCAATTAGAGAGATTGATTGTTCTAGTTTGCTAGCTGTTGGAATGAGATACACCAGAAACGGAGTGGCTTTTTTCAAAAGGCGAATTTAATAAGTTGCTAGTTTATAGTTCTAAGGCCTAGAAAATGTCCCAATTAAAGCAAAGCTATAAAAATGCCCAAATTAAGGTGAAGGCCACCTTCACTCAAGAAAGGCCGATGGGTTCAGCATTTCTTTCTCAACTGGGAAGGCACGTGATGAACACGGCAACATTCTGTGAGCTTTCTCTCCTGGTTTCTTGTTTCATGGCGCTTCCCCTGGGGTGTTCTTTTTCATCTTCAAAGGTTGCTGGCTGGTGGACTCCATGATTCTCTCAGCGTCGTGGCTCTGCTCGGCTCTGCTATGGTTTTCTAGTGGCTCTAATAAGGGACTCTATCCAAAATGTTTCCTCTTAAAGGATTAATGGGTGGAGTCACAACTCCATGGAAGTAATCTGATCAAAAGTTACCACCCACAATTGGTTAGGTCACATCTCCATGGGAACAATCAAAATGTTCCCAGCCAACAATATTGAATGAGGACTAAATGACATGGCTTTTCTGGGGTTCACAACAGACTCAACCTGGCATATTTATTAAAATGTTGTCTTCAGAATTTGAGTTTGTTTCTCCTTGCAATTCTGTTTATCTTTTTCTTTACAGATTCAAGTCAAGTTGTTATGTTAAGGCAACATAATCATTTTTATTATTGTTTTTAAAAATTATCTCTTTTATCATCATATAATATCTTCTATATTACCCCTAATAATACCTTTATCCAAGTGTCTATGTTTTTAACAGAAATAGTTCTAAAAATTTATCTTGGATAGTATATTTTGTTCTTTATCCTTATATTTTGGGGTAATTAAGTTTCAGTGTATCACTTACACTTTTTCACCCAATCTGATTTTGCATGGTTTTATGGTAAATTTAATCCATATAGTGAAAATGGATATATTTGATCTGATTTGCACCATATTTACATATTTTCTTTTTGTCCTAAATTGTCTTAATATCATACTTTGTTTTTTTATGGCCTTCCCTACATTGTATTTTTCTTTTGATAGTGTTATGATAATAGAGTACTTTTGTTTTAAAGGTTAATTTCAAACTGTAATACTATATAATATTAATAAAATGACTAAACATTAAATATATCTATTTTTCTTATAAAAAAGACAAAGATCTTGGCACACTCAAACTACTCAGTGAACAAATACCTCCCATATTCCATGTTATTCTACATAGATTTCTTTCTATATTTGATTTAAAATAAATAATTTTGCATTGTCTCTATTTTATAGGTATCATTGATTTATATGTACAAACATATTTTACCAAGATTTTTCAGACTCAATTTATGACACCCAGACACCATTTTAATCTAAACCTAGCTCAGATGTCATGTGACATAGTGGTTATTCCACCAGCGCATTGAATGATTGGCCTCTACTTGGTGTACTCAGGCAGCTCAGCAAAACTGTAACTGTTATGAAACCCCCTCTGCACCTCCAAATAAGAATGTCCTGATTATTTTCTGTGTTAGTCCATGTATTTTTTTCTCTTATTTTGAGCTTGACTTTGTATTTTTATCACGTTCTACCACAGTCCTATCATTGATGAAACTTCCTTCTGAAACCACAGCACCATCAAAGGAAATTCAATAATTTTTTGTTACTATGCCACCCTTTTTCTTTTACCAAGTGCTTCAAATTTCATGTGAACTGAAATTACCTGGAGGTCTTGTTAAAACTGAGTAGTTCGGAGGTGGGGCCTAAGGTTCTGCACCTCTAATGAGGTCCCGGGTGAAACCCATACTATTGGTCCAAGGAACGCAGATTCAGTAAACAAGGCTTTGAACAACCTCGCTATTTTCTCATGGTGGTGTGGTTGGCAATTGCAACATTATGCTTACTTTGATCACATTTGGCCATGAGCTCATTGTAAGCTCCATATTCTCTGGGATAGTCAAGTTTATCCCTGACCTGAATTCAGCTCTTTAGGAAAAGGAGTGAGTTTTCATTAATCTCAAAGTTAATTTTGAGGCAATTGATTTCAGGTGCGTTTCCCTCTTAGTCCTTATTTTCAGCTAAAATAAAATCAGCCTCACCAAATGGCAAAATATGCCCTTCTACTACTTGAGAACTGTCTATATCAATTATCATGGAAAATCAACTAGAAATTAGGGTTTTGAGATAAAAAATTTATATAATTTATGACTAGTACATGCTTTCTAACAAAGCATTTCTCTATTTTTCTGTTTTCAATTTCACAGTACTTTGAATTTCAATAAAACCCTATTTAGGGAAAGAGTGTTTTTCTACTCGTTTATTTCTCTATATGTTCAATGAAAAAATTGTCTGCATAAATATAATTAATATGCTTCGTGGGAGTTTGAAAAATTTAGTTCTTTTTTTCTTACTTTTCTGCAATAATGCAATAATTAAACCAATATCTTCTATACATAAAAAAATCCTTAAAGATAGTTTATATTTTGATATAAAAGTTTCCCTTGTCTTCTGAATGCTGAAGATGATTTTCAGGTATGGACAGTTGCTGCTATTCCACCCATTCCTCTCTCAGATAACCTAAGGCTATGCTAACTTTGTATTTGTCTTATTTATTTGGTAGGATTATAACAATGAAGTCCTATTATAGCAATTTTATTTTAATTTCCAAACAGAATGGAAATAGAGGAAAGTGGTGATTACTTCCATTTTGTGCACATCGCATTCTGGGAAAAGTTGTTACCAAGTTGCTAGTAAATGGTTAAGCCTTTATATTTTTTATATGGCATCATAAGTTTATGGTAGAAACTACTAACTCCTAAAACAGAAAGTTTTAATACACCATATTTTCCTTTTAGAAAATGTCTGGTTTTCCTAAGGAGTAGTATTTTACATAATAACATGGCCTTGAGGAACTCTAACAATGTCTTTTATAGACAAAAGCAAGTTTTCCTTCAGCCTTAGTCATGCAGTGACATTGAAAACTCTTTGGCTTATATAAACATATGCATTGTATTCATCAAAGTAAAATTCCATTCCCTGTTGCTCTCAGTTCCATATGGCCCTACTTCACTATCAACTCAGTGATGCAGCACAAGAATCTTGCCCCAAACCCTCATTTGCTTTTTTGGATCCTTTCTTGCACTGTGCCATAGAACAGCTCGTCAAGTGTCAGGGATATTTCTTCCTACTTTTATATGAAAGGAAATATTATTTTCTTGTTGCCTTCTAAAATAAGATAGTTACATAAATTGCTACTATAAACTAATTGGGGAGATTAAGAGAATGAGTCTAGAATAGATTATTGAATGGATGATTTTTTAGCAGCACTGAAAATGAACTTGACCCCTACCAGACTTGATGTTTGTCAGCCATCATTTAAAAAACATCAAGTTTAAAATATCAACTTGCTATTTTTATTCAAATAATTATGGATTTGTAATTATAAATACTGCATAAGGTTTTCATTCAGAAATAAATGGATTAAAATACAGATTGTATTTGTGCATAAGAAAGTATTGATAGATTTGAAGTAAAAAAATAAGAGTATTAAAGACAGTTTTTTGTGAAGAGCTCAGCGTATTCAAATATTTAATAGAGTCTATTTTAGAATTTTTGTGTGTTTCTTGGTAATATATAATTGATGGATTGACTGATTTTTGAGGTCATTTTGAGTTTGTTGTTCATGGAACAAAATAAACATATCTATTACTATCTTGGAAGCTAATTTCTTTGAGACTCACACCTCTGTTGCATAAATAAAGGGCATTTTATCCAAACTCAAATTGTAATTTATGAAAAGCCAGCTATAAAGTAGAAATTTAAGAGGAGAAAAGACCAAAATCAAATCAGATATTACCCCCAAATGAATACCATTTAGATTTTATGTTCAACAGAATTTGTATTTTTTAAAGCTTTGATATTTCATAACATATGCCATTTTAGTTTTCTGTTTACTGCTTACAGGACTAAACAACAGATAATTGCTAAAGTTTATATTAAATAGGCCAGCTGAAATCATGGTTGCCAGCTTTAAGAACCACAGAGCATTTCAAAATGCCTCAGGTTTTGTTTCATAATACTTTTGAAAACCGGGCTGTTTTAAAAAGAGATGCATAATCCATTACTATACTTGGCATAACTTCTAAACCTAATTTAATGAAAAGCAAAGGAATAGAGGTAGAGATAGGGAAAGATTGCATGAGCCAAAATTCTGTAAAACTTGCTGTGATGCCTCTGGAATAAAAGAGTATGGGAAGCCTACGCTCATGCACCCCAAAGAAACAGTCCTTGTTGATTTATGACTGTACAGCATACACATAAAAAAAACTGAAAAATCGTTATAAGACACAGATAAATAAGAATAGAGATTGTTGCACACCAATATTTCTTGGAAAGAATTATGATTAGAGTACCAAACACAATCCAACATGTTGAGCTTTAAGAAAATTAAAGCCGAGTCAGAAAGCATCACAATAGGCAGCACCAGGAAATCATTCCTCTTGTTGAAGTTATGGATTTGGCAACCGAAGTGAAGATTCTTGAAAAAGGGAGTTCTAACAGTGTGTCTCTGGATACAATGTATCAAACTATACTATATATCAAACAACAAGTGTTTCATAAAAATTATGCATAAATTAAAATTTCTTTCAGCAAGAAATCTTGTACAGGTTTTGGGTGAGCAACCAGAAATCCAATAATGAAATCCCCAAATTCAGGGCTCCCTTAATCCCTTTCCATTTAGTTATTTCAGGGGAAAAAGAAGAAGGAAAATAATCTGAAAAGGTGAAAAGAGAAAAAGATGGAAAAGGAAGTTTTCCTCTATAGAAATGGAAAAGCAGAATTAAAGCCACTAGAAAAGTGGTTTAATCATCCTCAACAAAATGAGAGTTACGATGGATTTTTTGATAATATGTATAAACTTTGGGGAAAATTTTTATAGATTTGTGTACTTAACTAAGGATCTTTCTACTAAGGTAAAAAAACTTTCTTTAATAGCTTTTGTTTCATTCTAGAGCTTTGATGTCCCATATGATAATCACTAACCGTATGAGGCTTCTGAACAAATTGAAGGAGCTGGTCTGAATTGAGATGTGCTTTATGTATAAAATACCCCATTTCAGAGATTTAGTATGAAAAGAACATAAAATATCTAATTAGCATGTTCATATTGATTGCATGATTAAATTGTAATTATAATATTTTGGATACATTTGATTAAATAAAATACTCTATTAAATTAATTTTGCCTATTTATTTTTACTTCTATTACATAGTGACAGAGCTTAAAATTACACGTGGCCTGCATTTGTGGCTTAGAGTATATTTATATTGGACAGTACTGACACTTTGACCAAGAATCTTGGGAAGATCATCTTATATAAAAGTGGTATCCATAGCCCAATCTTTCCTATAGGATGTCACCTTTTTATAGACATTTTCACACAGTGATAGGCTTATATGTATGTTTTCTCTCAGAGACAGGGACAGTTCCTTTTTTCAAATCATTTAAATATTTGAAAAAATGACTATTAAATAGTTTCTTAGTGCATTGAATGTTAAGCAATTGGGATACTAGGAGGGAAAAGAAAGGACCCATTGCACATGGAGTCTGTATGTGCATATTTTAGAGGAGGAGGCAGACAACAAGCAACAATGATTACAAAAATCAACTGAGTTGAATGTTACAGAGAAGGACAGGTTCTTATGCTTTAGATCTGAGAGGACTCTAACCGAGTCAATGTGTCTATTCTTTACTGAGCATGGCATTCCGAATATGAGATATTAACATTGCTTTTTGAGAAATTAAAAAGGAGCATTTTATTTTAAATATCACCAGAAAACTATGTATGTTGAACCAGTGTGTTGTTTTTTAATTTAACATGCCCTATATCAGGAATTTTAAAAAGCATAAAGAATAATGTTACAAACACTTGTGGCAAACCAGTTAGTGGGTTTTAATGATTTTTGAAATATTTGTACGTTATGCTGAGTTGAGGAAGATCACCAGAAAGGATGTGATTTTGATAGGAACAAAATAATCCTCAGTAAGAATGAACATTATGATATAAGCAAGTGAGTTTCAAAGTAACTGGTTAATATTTAATCAGTAATATGTGCCAGCATTTGTGGCATGTGATTTACACAAACTATCTCATTTTATCACATCAATAGCCTTACATAATATATATACATATATATATGTTTTATTTTATAAATTCAAAAATAGACACTCAATAAAATTAAGTACTTAACCATGGTTGTACATGTATCAGCATTTACTGTAACAGACTCAAAAGTCTTAGCACATGACTAAAGAATTGGCTTTTGATAGTATTAACATGTGTTTTCATTTATTGAAGAAATATTGAATATTAACAAATGCATATACTGTGGAAAAATTACTTCTCAAAGTCAACTACCTAGAGTCAAAACTTAATAAACTCTTCTATCAGTTATGTATAGTGGCCATACAGTCTTAAAAATTAAATAATATTAAATTCCTTACAGGATTTAAAACCTCATGATGTCTTTTAGGGCATGCTCAAGATGAACTTTATTTTAAGTGAAATTCAGACACACATCCTCTAAGCCGGTGTATTACTGATACATATGCTGGGATTGATAGAAATACTGTCTTAATGCACCACATTCACTGCAATTTTGCATAGCTCATTGAACCATGCACTGATAAGGAGTGACAACACATCGGAAAAAAACATGTATTTTCATTTAGTATCAACAAACTATTATGCATATTCACCTGTGTTTCAAATGTTGTATATTCACCTATGTTTCCATGTATTATAACCACTTTGACTCCACCCAAGTAATGTGGTCAAATTACATCTTCAAAATCTCTAAAAGATTTTATGTGTTGATTTTTTCTGCATGATTTTACCATATATTTTATTTAAATCTTTCAGTCTTTTTCTTCTACATTTCAAGATTCATGGGCCACCTATCTATCAGTTAATGATAGATTAATTTCTTAATACCTATCGCTCTAGTATGGTTTTCAGTACAGTTTGGTTGCATAAATTATTGAAGATCCATTCATTTAAAGTATACCGAGTCCTTACTTTTTGAAGTACTATTCTAAATATTGAATATGGAAAGAGAATAAACAAAAAAAAGATAACGAGGTAAAATGTGTTCTTGAAACAGTGGCTATGAAAAAGTTAATATATATTTAATATCTTAATATAATGAATGAATGAATGAATGAATGAATGGCTCTGGCTTAGGCTCTAACTCTCTGGCTAGCTTTCCCTTACTCTCTTTCACTGGTTCCATTCCTTGTGCCTAAGTATTATAGGGCTATGAGGGAAATACCTAATTGCTGCTTTGTTTTGTTTTGTTGTGGAATGAGTTGCTACGTGGTGTGTCATGGGAACATGAGCTCAGGCATAACAGAACCTAACCAAATGATAGTTTTATTATTTACACAGCACAAAGAACAGGGGAAACGTTCCCATCATGGTTGGTTCCCCAGGAGGCTAACTGCTCCAGTCAGGGTCAATGGAAGGCAATTCCTTGTGCCCCATCTTGCAGAAGAGAAGAGAAACCTGTACGTCAGAGGGTGTGCTATATATTCACCCAGGGGAGGGGTCCCTGCCACTGAGCAAAAAGTATACATCCAGCAACCTTTGTGCAGCCTTCCAGCCTTCATAAGGAGCTGGGTCTGCTTGTACCCAGTTCCGAGTTCAAGTTAAGGTCAAGCCAATCCATTAGACCTCATGTCTCTCCTGGGCTGCTAAAGGGAAACACTGAAACATCTGCACACACAAAAAAGGAGGGGGATAGATGGGGCATAGAAGATGGCTGCTATAGGTCTGCGACTTCCCCAGCATTTGCATGCCTTTGAGATGTATTAGTGGAAGATTTGAATTTACAGTCCTAGCTTGTAATTGTGATGTGTAGACAAATCACTTTGCTATTTGGTTCCACCTATCTTATTTCCCTCAACCTCTGTTAGTGAACTCAGTAGAGTTGAGATTCTGGCCTCTCACATCTGACTATTACAAAGTGATGACATATACTTTTATATTCATGCTGTATTCCCTCTGCCTTGGATTTTTTTCTTCTGTCATTTGTGCCTAAGAAGCTTCTGTACATCCTTTGATACCTGAATAATTATCTTCCTTAGAAGTTTTGTAGTCCTCCACTAAATCACTGGACTGTTTGTTCTGGAAGCCCGAGCTTGTGGTTTATACTTCTATATTTATCATTCAATACATTGCATTGTCATAATTCTTTAATGTACTAGGTTAAGAGTCAAAAATATTGGGGACTATGTTTTTTTCATTTTTAAAAATAACACAGCTGAGTTCCTGACTCATGGTATGGATTCAATACATTTTGCCAATTATATGAACATATTACATTGAGGAATTTAAACATGGGCATTGATAAGATGAAATATAAAAGTCTGCACTCTCCACAAATCATGGTTCCTTATGCTATCAGTACTACAGGAAATAGAAACATGTTGTTTTTTTCAAAAGGGAAACAATGTTGTGCTGGAAAATTAAATCAGACAGTATTATTTGATAAAGCCCTATTAAAACGAACTTGTTTTCTAATACTGTGCAAAAATAACTATTTGATGATTTCTTCCATATTCTCACAAAATATAAAGTCTTTATATAAGGAATGCTATGTTCATTTATTTACCCATTCACTAATTTCATTTCAAATACTTTTTATTGAATGATGCTGTATTAGGGGTGGAGTATAGATAATATTAGATACTGCTTTTCTGTGTTAGAAGGCCCTGAAGTTGGGGAGAGTGGAATAAAGTCCTTTGTGTTTTTGGTGGGATAAACAGTGGGTGTAGTAGGGAAAAGAAAAGGTTAGCAGAACTGTACCAAGAGGACTCTTACGGTATAGTTATATAAAGGATTTAGATTTTTATCCTAACAATGGTAAGACTTTTAAAAAATGTAAGCATGTTAGTGGCAGTTCATATTTTAAAATGCATTTGTTTGGATAATGAATATGAATAGATGAACTTTAAAACACTGAGACCAATTAGGAAGGTTATACAATAATCTAGGCAAATAAGCCATGATGGTGATTTTGACTTGTGATGCATCAATGGAATTAGAAAGAAGTGGGAGTTAAGACAGTAAAATTGATAGAACTTGCTGATAGGCTGGATTCAAGGCATATGGGAGAATTTCAGTTTTTCAAGAAGGATAATGGAGATAATCTTACTTAAAGAGAGCACAAGAAAAGAAAGGGAAGGTGGGAGAGAGGGAGAGTGAAAAACAACTGGATTACATTTTAAATGCAAATGACTTTGCATCATATTTAAATCAATTGAATATTATAGTGGCAAATAAACAAATTTTCAAAAAATTTTTCAAATTTCATCCCTCATATGTGGTTATTCTTTGTTTTTAGTGAATTAAGGGCCGTGCTCATTGTGGATGGAACGTTGGCCCTGGGCAGACTATATATTCTGTTTTAATGTGTTAAATATAGGGATAATGAATATAATAACATATTGAGATTGGTTTGAGGTTTCCATCAGATAGTACATAAAAAGCACCAAGTTATCAACTCCGATCAACTTTTAAACAATGACGTCTATTACTGTTATTATAACTATTGCTGCCACTGCTGTTATAGTTTCTCAAGACCAAACCCACCATAACCCAATCAGAACTATCCACAATTATCATGTACAATTTCCCTGCCTTGGAGTTCATTTTGGCTGGCTGTCATTAACTTTTTCCCTAGCACTTGTTGGAGTAGAAGAAATAACCATCTTTAGGCTGGAGGCTGAAATGCCTAAAGAGTTCCAGAACTCCTGGTGCTTCACTGGCACTCTTCTACAGCATGATCTCAAGACACTGTTTTGGGGAAATTATATGAGGTACAGTTAATAATACTCTAACACCTGGAAGGCCCAGTTAAGCAACTAAATCATGCAATGTCTTCATTTTAAAGGCAGTACCTATATTTTTGAAATCTCTTGTCTCAGGTTTAACCTCTCTATCCAGTCAGGAAGCAAGTTTGATTTTTATCTCCACCATACAATTGTCTATCGCCAATTGTGATGATCCAGACCACTTGCGTGGCTTAGGCCACTGCCCCAATCATCAGCTATCAGTTTCTTAAATACGCATGTCTGAAATCAGAGAAAAAACTTGCCTATTTCTCCATGGACTTATTTAATTTGCATTACAATATGCTCCAAAAGAAAAGGGCTGCCTCTTCAGTGCCTAATGTTCACACTAAACTCGTACTTGTTCCCTGGTCCCTTCAATCACAACTTTTGAAGTACCCCCCTTTGCACTATGTATACTTCTCCTAAGAAGCTATGAAATAATTGAAAACTGCCCTACTGCTCCTAATTTTTCATTTGAATTGTGCGCCTTCTTTTCCAATATCTTTTTGATGCTGTGGTAATTTCTTGGTGGTAGATTTTATTTTGTTAGCAAGAGATTAGAATTATTTAGCAGCTCAGTCATGGCTGAAGCATTCCATACAGCACTTTCATATTTTGGTGGTTTTACACAATTAATGGTTTTGTTTGTTTTCCTTCCCTTTTTTAAACACTAATTTAGGATTAATCAAGAAGTGACATTACGGATTAAGCCCATGTTTCAGGGAAAAAAATCCACGTAAAAATAAAAACACAATAAATGTTAATTCCTTTCTAACAAATCATATTAGAATGTTTAATGTATTTTTAATTTAATTTTATCTTGCTTTTCCTTGATTGTGAAAGTATCTATGTTTGTGGCAGGACATTTAAAGCATGGGAGCTCTGATTGTAGATTAAGAGGATTAACCCCCAAGCATATCTCAGTGTTATACCATTACTATTTCCTGGCATTTTTAGCAAGCACATCATTTGAGATTCTGAAATTTTTTAACTTTCTGCCTGACTGATTGCATTTGAATATAGTGACCCCGAAATTATTGTACAGTAATTAGAATCATATTCAGTGGTTTTAAATTGGCAAATCACTGTGTATTATTAACCGTTGCTCTGTTCATTATGTAAATACTTTGGCTGTTGCCTTCTACATTGCATGAATTTCTAAAGGGATAAATAATTTACTTTGAAGGCAGAAGGTTCCCACTGTCCAAGTTAACTCCATGTGCTACATAAAAGTATTAATGTATCTTAACTGATTCTTTGCATTCCCCTTTGATCTTGGACTTTAACGCTTTAAGCATTTTGCTTGATTTTGATGTTAATATTTCCTTAAAAATGACCTCAGATTACTCTCCTCAGAAAACATGTAGTATACGTGGAATTACGAGTTGAAGGGGGTAGATAAAAGACATTTTATCTGACCTGAGGCTATGCAGTTTTGTCATGCATTCTCATATTCGTATATATTTTCTTATTGACCGCGAAACTTTTACTTCTCTCGTGATTCTGTGTGAACTGACTATTTTGACTTCTGTGGTCACACTTACATCTGGCATATAAAGATACCTTTTTCTTTTTTTAACAACTTGATTAATGTATCTCTGTTCTTTCAAATTATTCTCCTGAACACTATTAAACTGATATTAGGAATGAGATAAAAATACTAAAATAATGCTTCCTCAGAGATTTTATGAAATGAGATCCAATATCTCTTTGAAAATGTATTCAATTCTTCCCCGTTAGGGTGCCTAGAGTACACTGGAAGGAAGGCGCCCCTAACAAAGAAGGACCAGAACTATTTGTGCTAAATATTATGTGGGTTACTGTTGTTGTCATCAACTATAACTGAATATATGCCAATTCTATGGCATAGTTGTTCCAAGCGTATGCTCATCAAAATATAAACACAAGTATGTTTAGAGCAGTGCTGTTTGCAATGACTAAAAACTGGAAATGACCCAAATGTCCATCTACAGTAGAAATGCCTGTATTACGACAAAGTCACACAGTGGAATATTATACAGCAATGAGAATGAATAAGCTACAACTACACAGCAAACCACTAAACCAGTACAATTACTTTACTCAGCACATAAGGTTGAACAAAAGATGTTAGAAGTAAATGAATACATACTTTATGATTTCATTTATAAAAAGTTCCAGAACAAACAAACTTATCTTTGTTGATAGAAATCAGGATAGTAGGTACATTGATGAAGTATGAATTAACTGGGTGAAAGGATACATGACAATTATTTCTAAAGTTCTGACTATGCTGGTAATTGATTTGAATGCATGGTATACAGCTATGTTCACTTTGGGAAAATTCATTAAGCTATATAGGTATGATTTGACCCTATTTAATTTTAGATGTTACGCTACAGTTAAAAGACTATGACTAAAAAAATGGAAAAGAATGGGAAAATCAGCAGAGCCCAAAATTGAAATAGTTCAATCTATAGACATTGTGGGAAGCTTTAACATCTTCAGACCCTCACAAGAGATGACTGAACAGCAGACACAATTTTGTTACTGATATAAATATGAAAGCAGCATAATGAAAAATTTGACTTAATTTTTAAAAAGTTTGGGTGTGTGTGTATATATATATATGAAAATATATACATTTATATGGCAATTTATCCAAAAATGTCAATAAATATTTGTTTTCCAGCAGGCATGTAACACTTACTAAAGCTGTCTGTGCAGTGAGTCATACAGCCGGTTTCAATGATTTTCAAAGGATGGAAATCTTTCAGAATATGGTTCAAAAGAGAGGGGATTTGATTTAAAAATCAATTACAACAAAGTAACTGAAAAATCTTCAGCTCATAAGAAATTAAGTAGTTCGTTATAAAGTAACCAGTAGGTTGAAGAAGAAATAGCAATGGGATTAGAATATATTTTGAAGCATATGCTAATGAATGACTAAATAAACTGAATAAAAACCAGAGCATGTAACATGCAGGTAAATTGGGGCTTAGTGGAAAATTTATTACCTTTAAAGCATACATCATAAATGAAGAAAGAATAAAAATTAATTACCCAGGCTTTTGTTTTAATAAGCTAGTAAAATAACAGTATATTAAATGCAAGGAAAGTAGAAGAAAAGTAAGAAATCATGAAATGGAAAAAATAGTGCACACACAAATTCAGCAGAGGAAATCAATAATGCCATAAACTGGTTTGTTGGAAATACTAATAAAATTGATAAAACTCTTTTAAGGATGTTCAAAATGAGAGAGAGCAAAACATATAGAAAGATGGATAGGTATACAGATAAAGAGGACAATAAGAACAATGAGAATGTGGATATCAAAAGGATAATTGATATGAATAATTTTGCAAAAAAAAGAATTTCTATGAAATATAAAATTGACTTGATAAACAAAAATGACAAAAGAAGAAATATGTAATCAAATCAAACCATTTATTTTAAAGAAACTGCATCCATGTTATCTTCATACCAAACCCTAGCATTTCAAGGAAGAACAATTGGAGAACAATCTCTCATGGAAATAGTTAAAGCCTAGAGATCTCAACATTCACTAAATAAATACACACACTATTCTTTGATTCCAACATATCCATCCCCACCCTAGAAGTCCTTGTCCCTGATATCCCTTTGTGATGGTTTGGAGGTTTTATGGCACCCAGAGAAGGTCACATTCTTAAACTTAATCCACTCTTATGGGTGTAATCCTATTGAGAGTGGGATATGTGGTTAGCTTATTTCAGTCTGTGCACGCTCCAGATGGGTCTTAATTCTCTTACTGGAGTCCTTTATAAGAGGATGAAATAGAAGGAGAGACACAGAAGCTGAGAGAGGACACAGAAGCTCAGAAAGAAAGCAGTACATGGAGCACTGAAAGTAAAAAAACAAGGGAGAGAAGGACCTGCAGACGCCACCAAGTGCCTTGCCATGTGACAGAAGGGTCCAGGTGTCTGGATCACCTGTGATGCCTTGATTTGGATATTTTCACAGCCTTAGCACCGTAAGCTTGT
This sequence comes from Myrmecophaga tridactyla, assembly GCA_004026745.1. Lineage (NCBI taxonomy): Eukaryota > Metazoa > Chordata > Mammalia > Pilosa > Myrmecophagidae > Myrmecophaga > Myrmecophaga tridactyla. Next base: position 2,022 of record PVIY010009904.1, on the reverse strand, counting down.
CAACTAATAAATCACTATTGTAAAAAGCCAGCCCATTTCTGTTCATTGCATTTCAGCAGCTTTAGCAAACACCCCTTCTCTCCAGGGACCCGCCCTTTAACTTCTAGAAACTAAACCTTCTGGCTTCTGCTTCTAGGAAGGGACGTCAGTTACATGCATATGCCGTGAAGGAAGGTATCTGGGAATTATACTAAATCTTACAAACGCGTTCCTCCAAATCTTATGTTTTAGCCTAGAGATGTTCTCGGTGTTACATTTCCTGAACTTTCTAGGACTCTGCCGCTGTATAATAGAAAACTCTTTCACTTTTCTCACTCTGGTTTAAGATTTAGCTTTCTCTGATCTGTAGCAGCTGTCACTACTGCATCACTTTCCAGTTTCCAAAAGCAATGTTGCAGTTTTCTACGTTCTCATTCCCTTTGACTTTGTAAATGTATACCTTAAAAATACAGTGGATTTTAATGAAGAAATAAAAAAGGGATGTAAATGTATTCAACCCTTTTCAAAACCTAGATCTACTTTACTCAAAGTGTTGTCTGTGGAACCCTGGTGGTCCTCAAGATACTTTAAGAGTTTTGGTGAAATCCAAACTATTTTCTTAATAATGCCAAGATGCTGCTTGCCTTTCTCACTGCTTATATTTTGACATTTGCACTCATGGTACAAAAACACTGGTGGGTAAATCTGGTGATGCCTTAGCTAAAACTGAGCCAGTACCACCAAACAAAAGTAAAAGTCACTGTATTCTTCATTACAAGCACTGAATGTTAAAAAATAAATTAAAAAGCAAAAACAAGGCAAAACAAAACTGTCTCACATCATTTTTTTTTTTTTTACTAAACAGTAAAAACATTTTAAATTCTATTAAATCTTGACACTTGAGTGCATGTTTTGTACCACAGTATAGGAGAAAAAATGAGAAGTATATGTAAATCTCCTCTGCAGAAAAATTACAATGGTTGCTTCAAGGAAAAGCAGCTGGGTTGTTTTACTTGCTCGCTAGCTGAACTAACTGCTTTTTTCATGGAACACCAGTCTAACCTAAAAGAACTACCGAGAGTCAAACAAGGCTATTTTGAATTGGCTATTTGGCAGACTTTCTCTTGAAGATGAACAGAATGAGGGAAACTGCCACTTCAAGAGAAACTATTGACAGTAATCATTTTCAATGATAAAATTTGAGCTCTCAAGAGAAAAATTCGAATTTTAGAAAGCTTCTATCTTCTACCATGTACTTGACACTTTCCTAATACCCAGACTTTCCGGATGAAATTGGTGGTTACATAACTGAATATGTGTTTGCAATACTATATATAAAATGTATCAACAATTGTAAGAGCTGCATAATTTAGTGAACCAATAGTTTTCAAATAACCAATTCAGGTTGCTACAAAATCACGCATGGGTGAAAGATCCATTCAAATTTCAAGGACTTTAAAGTAACAGAATACAGAAAGTTCACTGATATGGTTTCAGATCCCAATTAGAAGTAATCTTTAAAAACAAAACAAAACAAGACAAAAAATTACTACTTGTCACTGTTTTGTGTAATAACAATGAAGAATACCAACAATTAACTGATGAAGCTATTAAAATACTCCTCCCTTTTTTTAATCCTAAAATATATCTATGAGAAGCCCTTATATATTCATGTACTTCAACTGATGTAATATTAAGGTTAAAAGCCAAAGCACATATGGGAATGCAACTGTCTTTTATTAAGCTAGAAATTAAAGGTAATTGGAGAAATGTAAGCCAATACCATTCTTCACACTCTACTATTTTTGAAAATATATTTACTTTGCATAAAATACAGGTGATATGTTAACATTTGCTAAGTTTATCATAATTTTTAAATAATGTTATAAATATTTTAAAATATTGAATTTTGATCAGGTTTAATTTCTAAGATTGCACATATTGACAGGTATAACACACAAACAGAAATCTCTTCGGAGTCCTTAAGAATTTTAAGAGTATAAAAGTATCTGAAATATTTTTAAATTAAGAACTGGTGTCTTA
>PVIY010009903.1:30913-70847 GCA_004026745.1 Myrmecophaga tridactyla | reverse complement strand
CATAATTGTATTACAGTTAGGTAGTATTGTGCTGTCCATTTCTGAGTTTTTATATTCAGTCCTGTTGCACAATCTGTATCCCTTCAGCTCCAATTACCCAATATCTTACCCTATTTCTATCTCCTGATGGTCTCTGTTACCAACGAAATATTCCAAGTTTATTCACTAATGTCAGTTCATATCAGTGAGACCATACAGTGTTTGTTTGTCCTTTTGTTTCTGGTTAATCTCACTCAGCATAATGTCCTTAAGGTCCATCCAGGTCCATCCATGTTGTTACATACTTCATAGCTTTATTCTGTCTTACAGCTCTATAATATTCCATCGTATGTATATGCCACAGTTTGTTTAGCCACCTGTCTGTTGATGGACATTTTGGCTGTTTCCATCTCTTGGTAATTGTAAATAATGCTGCTATAAACATTGGTGTGCAAATGTCCGTTTGTGTCCTTGCCCTCATGTCCTTTGAGTAGAGACAGCATATAGATGGGTCCTGTTTTTTAATCCATTCTGCCAGTCTATGTCTTTTGATGGGGGAGTTTAATCCATTACCATTTAGTTTTATTACTGTACAGGTAGTACTTTCTTCTACCATTTTGCCTTTTGGATTTTATATGTCATATCTAATTTTCCTTCTTTTTACCTTTACTCAGAGTCTTCCTTTCTACTCTCTTCTCCATACCTCTCTCTTCTGTCTTTTTGTATCTGTCTCTAGTGCTCCTTTTAGTATTTCTTGCAGAGCTGGTGTCTTGGTCACTAATTCTCTCAGTGATTTTTTGTCTGAAAATGTTTTAATTTCTTCCTCATTTTTGAAGGACAATTTTGCTGGATATAGAATTGTTGGTTGGCAGTTTTTCTCTTTTAATAATTTAAATATATCATCCCACTGTCTTCTCGCCTCCATGGTTTCTGCTGAGAAATCTACACATAGTCTTATTGGGCTTCCCTTGTATGTGATGGATTGCTTTTCTCTTGCTGCTTTCAAGATTCTCTCTTTCTCTTTGACCTCTGACATTCTGATTAGTAAATGTCTTGGAGTACGTCTATTGGGATCTATTCTCTTTGGGGTATGCTGCACTTCTTGGATCTGTACTTTTAAGTCTTTCATAAGAGTTGGGAAATTTTCAGTGATAGTTTCCTCCATTAGTTTTTCTCCTCCTTTTCCCTTCTCTTCTCCTTCTGGGACACCCACAACATGCATATTCTCCTTCATATTGTCATTCAATTTCCTGAGCCCCTGCTCATATTTTTCCATTTTTTTCCCTATAGTTTCTGTTTCTTGTCGGATTTCAGATGTCCTGTCCTCCAGTTCACTAATTCTATGTTCTGCCTCTTGAAATCTACCATTGTAGGTTTCCATTGTTTCTTTCATCTCTTCTCCTGTGCCTTTCATTCCCATAAGTTCTGTGATTTGTTTTTTCAGACTTTCGATTTCTTCTTTTTGCTCATTCCTTGCCTTCTTTATATCATCCCTCAATTCATTGACATTGTTTTTGATGAAGTTTTCCATGTCTGTTCGTATATTCTGAATTAATTGTTTCAACTCCTGTATCTCATTTGAATTGTTGGGTTGTTCCTTTGACTGGGCCATGTCTTCAATTTTCCTAGTGTGATTTGTTATTTTTTGCTGGCATCTAGGCATTTAATTACCTTAATTAATTTATTCTGGAGATTGCTTTCAGTTCTTTTACCTGGTGTTTTCTTGCTGGATGAATTGTTGTCTATCTGTTCTTTGACATTCAGTTCAGCTTTTTCTGGACCTCTAGCATGGGTTTTGTTTAACACAGGATAATTTTTCAGTTCTTGTTTCTTGCCCTGCCTGTATGGTGCTTTTCCCCCCCACCCTTAGGAGTGTCTACTTAGGTATTATAGACCCCAGCCGGATTTTCCCAGACCAAACTGGTATCCTATCAGGAGAAAAGAGTCACCTGCATCGGTTTTCCCTGAGGGTGAGACCCAGCAGGTTGAAAGACTTTCCTGTGAATTCTCTGGGCTCTGTTTTTCTTAACTTACCCAGTATGTGATGCAGGTCCCACCAGTATAAGGTGATGCAGTACCTTAACTTTGGCAGACTCTCCCTGCTGGGGATGTGGTGGAGACAGAGGAGAGGTTGTAGGCTGGTTTTAATGGCTTCAAATGACCAAACCCTGGTGTCTGGATTCCTTGAGGGAGGGATTTCACCTGAGTTGCTCTTCACTCCTCCCCTGGGGGAGGCACAGGCCCCAGACAAGCCCTCAAACAAGCTTGTTTCTGCCTATGCCTGGGGCAGTTGCAGCCTGAGAAGTCCTGCCACTGAATCCAAAGGCAGTCAAGCCTCCGTTGAAATACAGCCACAGAAACCTCTGTTTCCTTTTTTTTTTCTTTTTCCACCAGCCCTGTCCCCTTGGCACTGGGGCATAAATGAGTGACCTCCACTTTGACCAGGTTCACCTGAGCTGGGGGCCTATTTTTGGTAGTCAGAATTTAATTAATTCTGTGATTGGCATTTGGTTGGGCTCAGCCCCTGTTGCTGGTAAAGTCTCTTTTCCCTCTAGGAAGCAGCCTGTGGGGGAGGGGTGCCGGCTGCCGTGGCTTGGGGAACTCACAGTTCTGGGTAGGCTCGCAGCCAGTTCAGCTGGTCCAGACTGGGGTACTCTGTGTGTCTGGTCACTGATGTGGCCCCAGGAGCTGTTCTATACTGTTTCTGGTTATTTAGTAGTTGTTCTGGAGGATGAACTAAAACACACACATTGCTAAGCCGTCTACTTGTTTCCTTAAGGGCTGTTTTTATCAATTGATGCACCTTATCAGGTGTTGGATTTTCCTCCTTTTTGCATGCCCTGTAATCTTTGTTTAAATGATAGGTATTGTAAATTTTTCTTTAGTGAGATAGATATTTTGTATTCCTATAAATACACTAATTTTGTTCAAATTCACAGTTAAGTTACTTTGATGTTTTCAGGTATTCCTTTAAGATTTGTGAATAGGACTTTAAATTTTATTCCAGGACATTTATTCTGACCTGCTGAGACAATACCTTTGGGGCACTCCATCTAATATACTAAGAATCATGGGTATTCTACACTGGCTGTTGGGTAGAGAAAAGAATTCCCAGCCATTTGTGAGCACTTGGAAATTTCCTTTAATTATTTTCAATAGTTATATTATTGGACTTGGACAATGGCCTCAACTATATGTTTAGAACAGTATCTGCTTAAAGTTTGAGGGCAATCCTTTGTATAACTCCAGATTTATTTTACTGTGCAGTTAATTCCTCTCTGTTACTCTGCCCTGCGGTCTCCAGCCACCTGTGTCTTCTAGAATCTCAACTCTAACTCCATAACTCAGAATTCACTGGATTCCACCTGGGTTCTGATTTCCTGTGCTGAAGTCTGAAATTTTCTCAAGACATTAAGCTGAGTAAACTATGAGGCTTACTCTATTTGTTTACTGTCTCTCAGGAATCTCTGATCTTCATTGCATGATATACCTTCAAATTTGTATAGATATATAGGTAGATGACAGGTGATAGATAATTTTAGATAGATACTGTGCTGGTTTGAAAGGATGTGTGTCCCCTAGAAAAGCCACGTTTTAATCTAAATCCCATTTTGTAAAGGCAGAATAATCCCTATTCAATACTGTATGTTTGAAACTGTAATCAGATCATCTTCCTGGAGATGTGATTCAATCAAGAGTGGTTGATAAACTGGATTGGGTGATGGCATGTCTCCACCCATTTGAGTGGGTCTTGATAAGTTTCTGGAGTCCTATAAAAGGGGATACATTTTGGTGAATGAAGGAGATTCAGAGAGAGCAGAGAATACTGCAGCACCACGAGGCAGAGAGTCCATGAGCCAGTGACCTTTGGAGATGAAGAAGGAAAAACTCCTCCCAGGAGGCTTCATGAAACCAGAAGCCAGGAGAGAGAGCTAGCAGATGAAGCCATGTTCACCACGTGCCTTCCTACTTGAGAGAGAAACCCTGAACTTCATCAGCCTTCTTGAACCAAGGTATCTTTCCCTGGATGGATACCTTTGATTGGACATTTCTATAGACTTGTTTTAATTGGGATATTTTCTTGGCCTTAGAACTGTAAACTACCAACTTATTAAATCCCCCTTTTTAAAAGCCATTCCGTTTCTGGTATATTGCATTCTGGCAGCTAGCAAACTAGAACATCATATTACTTAGGCTCTCTGTTTCCTTATTGATCCTCTGCATAGATGTTTTATCCTTGATGAGAGTGATGCATTGAAGTCTCCAATTATTATTGTAGAGATGTCTAATTCTTCCTTCAGTGTTGCCAAAGTTTGCCTCATATATTTTGGGCTACCTTAGCTAGGTGCATAAATATTTATGATTGTTATTTCTTCTTGGTGGATTGCCCCATTTGTTAATATATAGTGTCCTTCTTTGTGTCTTTTCACAGTTTTCCAGTTTAAATCTATTTTATCTGATATTTATATAGCTATCCCTGATCTTTTCTGGCTGTTGATTTCATGGAATATTTTTTTCCAACATTTGACTTCCCACCTATTTGTGTCACTGGGTCTAAAGATAGTCTCTTGAAGAAACCATATAGATGAATCATGTTAGTTTTTTTTTTAAGTCCATTTGTCCAGTATATGCCTTTTGCTTGGGAGTTTAAAACATTAATGTACTGTAAAGACGGTACATTTTGTCCTTTGGATTTTATATGCCACATCTTACTTTATCTTTCTTTTTACCCTTTTAGTTACCCTTATTTTCTCTCTTTTTAGGCTTTTAGCTACCTTTACTGATATTCTTCAATTCTACTCTCTTCTTCAAAGCTTTCTGTTCCCTAGCACTCCCTTTAATATTTCTTTTAAAGCAGGCCTCTTATTAATGAACTTTCTCATTTTTTTTGTTTGTCTGTGAATATTTTAAACTCTCCCTCATTTTTGAATGTCAGTTTTCACAGATATAGAATTCTTTGCAGGCAGTTTTTCTCTTCCAGTATCTTAAATGAATCATACCACTGCCTTCTCACCTGTATGGTTTTTGCACTTAGTCTTATCAAGCTTCCCTTATGTGTGATGAGTCTCTTTTCTCTTGCTGCTTTCAGAGTTCTCTCTCTGTCTTTGGCATTTGACAATCTGATTAGTAAGTATCTTGGAGTTTGTCTGTTTGGATCTGTTCTGTTTGGGTTATGCTGTACTTCTTGGATCTATAATTTTATTCTTTCATAAGAGATGGGAAATTTTCAGTGATTATTTCCTCCATTAGTCCTTCACCTCCTTTTCCGTTATCTTCTTCTTTTGGGACACCCACAACACATATGTTGGTGCACTTCATGTTGTCATTCAATTCCCAGAGACCCTGCTAATATTTTTCCATTCTTTTCCCTATATTTTCTTTTGTGCATCAGATTTCAGATGTCCAGTCCTCTAGTTCACTGATCCTTTCTTCTGCTTCTTCAAATCTATTGTTATATGTTTCCATTGACTTTTTAAAATATCTTCTATTGTGCCTTTCATTCCCATGAGTTTTGTGATTTGTTTTTTCAAACTTTCAAGCTTTTCTTTTTGTTCACCCAATGTCTTTTAAAATTTTTCTTCAACTTGTTGATTGATTTTTTGATGAGATTTTCCATGCTTGTTTGAACATCCTGAATTAGTTGTTTCAACTCCTGTATCTCATTTGAATTGTTGGTTTGTTCCTTTGACTAGGCCATATCTTTGACTTTCATAGTATGACTGTTTTTTTTCTGGTGTTTAGGCATTTGATTTTCTTACGTAACTTATTCTGGAGGTTGTTTTCACTCTTTTAACTAAGATTTTCTTGCTGGATACCTTTGTTCTCTTTCTGTCTTTTGACATTCAATTCAACTTATTTTTAGACCTCTAGCAGAGGTTCTGTTTAAACTGATCAGAATTTTTCAGTTCTTGTTTTTTTGTTTCTTGCCCTGCCTATATGGAGTCTTTTTTTTCTTGGGAGGATCTACTTAGATTATTATAGACCCCAGTCAGATTTTCCCAAACCAGACAGGCCCACGTCTCAGGAGGAAAGAGTCACCAGCATCTGTTTCCCCTGATGGTGAGACCCAGCAAGTTGTCAGAATTTCCTATGAAGCCTCTAGACTCTGTGCTTTCCTATCATTTCTGGCATGTAGTGCTTGTCTGCTCATGGCTTCCCACTAGCTTAAAGTGAGGTGGTGCTTTAGTTTCAGAAGAATCTTCCTGTAGGGGCATGGTAGAGACAGAGGTAAGGTTGTAGGATGGCTTTAATTGCTTCAGTTTTCTAGTCCCTGGGGACTGAATTCCTTGAAGGAGGGATTCCATCTTCCTCTTGGGGAATATACAACCTTTAGGGAATTAACTCTTTCACCTGACTAGTTACTTTGTCTCTCAGAAAAACTTACTTCCACCCTTGCCCAGAAGAGTGCTGGAGTCTGAGAGGGCTTCCATTTCTATCTAATGAGCTGTTAAGGAGTAGAAAAAAAAAGGCTTTTCAGAGCCAAGCCCCTGGTCCCCCTGTTTGTCAATCAAGAGCTTAAGTTGGTTCATGGCGCTATGTGCCCCCTGTTCTTGGGGTCCAGTTCTTTCCCAGTACTTTGTGCTGTCTGACTCAAAAAGCCTCCTTTTTACCCCATCAGCACTGCCCCCTCTCTGCTGGGGAAAAAACTCCTAGTGCCTTTATTGCTTATTCCAGCTTTATCTGTGCTGGGAGCCGATTTTCAGTAGTCAGAATTTGTTAATTAATTCCACAACTGGAGGTTGGTTGAGTTAAGCCCTCATTGCTAGTAAAGTCTGTTCCCTAGGGGAAAAAGGCTGTCATGATTGTGAGGAGGGGTGCCAGCCTCATTGTCTTAGGGGAACTTACAGTTCTCTGTGGGGTCTTAGCCTTTCTGCTTGGTCCAGACTGGTGTATGCTGTGTGTCCAGTCACTGCTATAGCCCCAGAAGTTGCTCTGTATTGTCCCCTGCTATTTACTAGCTGCCCTGTAGGATGAACTAAATTCCATACCTCTCTAAGCTACCATCTTGCTCTGCTCTCCCCATCCTTTCACTTTCTACCTAGCTGCATCTTTGGGTCTAAAGAGACTCTTTTGTAAATGGCATATAGTTGGAACATGCTTATTATTTTTTAATGCATTCTGCCAATTTGTGCCTTTTGATTGAGGAGTTTAATCCATTTGCATTCAGTGCAGTTTTAGATTGCTAGGGTGATGAAAGCAGGTACAATGAAATGGGTTGGCTTTTAACACTGGAAATTTATTAGCTTTCAGTTCGAGGCTATGAGAATATCCAAATCAAAGCATCATCAAGGTGAGGTTTTCTTTCTGAAGACTGGCTGCAGGCAAGCCTGAGCTCGTCCGCCACATGGGGAGGCACATGGTGACATCTTCTGGTCTCGCCCTTCTCTTCCAGGTTTCATTGCTTTCAGCTTCTTGCTTCCATGACCTTCTCTCTCTTTGTCTATATGTTATTCTCTTATAAAGTACTCCAGTAAGAGGAAGTGGGACACACCTTAACTGAAGTAGCTTCAGCAAAAGGTCCTACTTACAATGATGCCATACCTACAGGAATGTATTTGACTTAAGAAATGCTTTTCTGAGGTACATACAGCATCAAACCACCAAATACCACCCTCTGGACCCCAAAAATACATGTTTTTTTCCATATGCAAAATACACATTCCATTGAAATATCCCAAAAGCCTTAAGTCATTTCAATAGCAATACTAAGCACAATGTTTTATTAAAACAAGTTATATGTGTCGTCTATCCTGGGGCACAATTCCCCTCCATCTGTGAACTGAGAAATCTAGAGAACAACTTATCTGATTTCCATATACAATGAAGGGCCAGTCATAGGATAAACATTCTCATTCCTACAGGGAGAAATTGGAAGTAGAACAGGGGTCATGAGTCCCAAACAACACCAAAACCTTTGAGGATATGCTACATAAGATTTCAACATCTGAGTTTCAATTATAGACTGATGTTTTGTCCTCTGGGCCTGAAAGAATGGCAGCCCTACCCTTTACAAGTGCTTGTGCAATGGCCATTCCCAGAAAACTGGGGTGCCATTCTTTCCAAATACTGGGCTGGTTGCCAGATTCAAGGCTCCACCCTCACCAAACATTGAGTTGTCAGGTAGACCCCCACAATCCCCCAGGCATCTGAGAAACTGGGATGGTGACACTTTTCCTGAACAATGGGGCAAAAGTTTAGTCCTCTTCAAGTGCCAGGGCAGACTCACACCTTCCAAACACATGGGTGGACTCACTGTCTGAGAATAAGTCTTCAGTCCACAGGTTTTGAAGAGTGCATCCCCAGAGAATAGTGCTCCATGTGTTCATTTAACCAAACATGGACCCAGTCAGTCAATTCAGTGGAAGTCAGGATTGGAGATACAGTTATCCAGAAAGAATTTGCATAAAGTTCTTTTGTCTCATGGTTTGGACCCCTGTGCTATTTGTGAAACCAATAAGTTTTTTTTGGTGAGATCTGTATGAACAGAATCACTTCCAGGCTGGATGAAAAGGGGGCAGAAAAAGGACAGATTGAAAGAAAAGTGACTTTAAAAGAAGAATCATGGAAGTGGAGGAAGCATCTGCTAGTCTCACCCTTCTTTTCCAGATTCCATTGATATCAGCTTTTTGCTTCTATGTCTTTCTCTCTTTGTCTGAATTTCATTCTCTCATAAAGTACTCCAGTAAGAAGATTAAGATCCATCCTGAGCTAATTGGGTCACACCTTAACTGATGTAGCCTCATATAAAATGCTACTCACAATGATCTACACCCAGTGGAATGGATTAACTTTAAGTACATGCTTTTCTGGGGTATATAGCGCTTCAAACCACAGCAAGTTTTATTAATGATAAGAAAGGACTTAATTCAGTCATTTTGTTCTATTTTTAATATGGCATATTTTTGTCTCCCTTTATCACAGCCTCCTTTTGGGTACGGTTAAACTTTTGTGATGTAACTGATTGATCCCTTTCTAATTTCCATTTTGTATATATTTTTAATACTTTCATTGTGATTATCCTGGGGTTTGTATTAAACAACCTAAGTCTATAACCCACTAGTTTGATAAAATACCAACTTAACTTCCATAGCATAAACAGTCTCTTCTATATTCCTGTCTCCCCTCATGTTCCTTTTGTGTGTCCATTAGAAGGAAATAGAATTATTTGTTATTAAATTATGTTCTAAATATTATAGGAAATAAAGAGTAAAGTGACATACAGAGGATACAGTACTAATGTATTTTTCATTTAACCATGTAATTACCTTTCCTGGAGATCCCTTCATCATAATGCTCCAAATCACTATCTCCTGTCCTTTCCTTTAAACCTGAAGAACACCCTATAACATTTCATGTAAAGAGATCTTTTGGTAAGGAACACTCTCAGTTTTTGTTTACTTATAAATGTCTTAAACTCTCCCTTTTTGAAAGATCATTTGTCCAGATAAAGAATATTGGGCTGGCAGTTTTGTTCTTGAAGTATCTTAAAAATGCCACACCACTCTCTTTTTACCTCCATGGTTTCTGAGGGAAAATTGACATTTCATAATATTGAGGCTCCCTTGTATGTTATGAATCACTTTTTCTCTTGCTGCTTTCTAAATTTTCTCCTTCTCCTTGGCATTTGACATTTTGATTAGTGTGTGTCTTGGAGTAGGTCCATTAGAGTTTGTCCTGTTTGGAATACATTGTACTTCTTGGAAAGGTATATTTGTCTTTTATAAGAATTGCAAAATTATTTCCTCAAATATCCTTTCTGCCCCTTTTCCCTTCTCTGCTGCGTATTTTGGTTCACTTCATTTTATTCAACAGGTCCCTTAGTCTATGATCACTTCTTAAAATTCTTTTCTCTATCTATTCTTCCAGCCATAGGAGTTTGATTGACCTGTGTTCCACTTCACTGATACTTTCTTCTGCCTGTTCACATCTGCTGTTATATGCCTCTAGTATATTTTTAATCTACATGATTGTATTTTTTCATACTCATATGTTATGTTCCTATTTAGATTTTCTAATTCTTTTTATTTTTTTTTTTGGCAGGGGGAGGTGCATGGTCCAGGAATCAAACCTGGGTCTCCTACATGGAAGGTGAGCATTCTGTACACACATGTATTCTCAATGTTCTTTTTTTCTATAGTCATATTTAGTTTATTTCTATCTGTATTTTCCTTTAGTTCCTTGAATTGATTTAGATTTGATTAGTTGTTCCAATGTCTGTGTTTCCTCTGAAGTTTTAATTTTTTCCCTTTATCAGTCCATATCTTTTTGTTTCTTTGGTTAGTGATATTTGTCTTGCTGTCTGGGCATTTGGTTTTTTGATGTGGTAATTCTGGAAGTCAATGTCTTCCTCTTGCCTGGAGTTTTATCATGGATTGTCTCTATGCGAAGGCTGTTCTTCAATGCCTGGTCCCAACTATATGAACCTTTAGAGAAGCCCATGTTTATCCTGAGAGTTGATTTTCTCAGGTCATCTTCACCTATCTCTTGCCCTTGCTTTGTGCTGCAATTTTTAAGAGTACCCTATTATCTATTGCTTTTTTATATAAATTTTCCTCCTCAGTGGATATCATTTATTCAACTTCTCTCCCACTCTCAGGGCTGCCTTTCCACCACAGTTTTCAGTCCTCTTTCTCCCTTGCCTACAGTGGTTCAATTTTACCCTTTTTCCTGTGTGGCTTTTCTTCCTCTGGTAATTTCCATATTAAGAGTATCCTGCACCAGGGAGCCTGATGGGGTCAGTGTTAAAAAATTGTCATTTTTTTCCATTTACAATTGCAACTAAAAGAATAAAATATTTAGGAATAAATTTAACTAAGGATACAAAATACCTATACACAGAAAACTATATGAAATTGCAAAAGGAAATCACAGAAGACCCAAATAAATGGAAGGGCATACCATGTTCGTGGATTGGAAGACTAAGTCAAGATGTGAATTCTACCTAAATTGATTTATAGATTCAATACAATACCAATTAAAATCCCAAAAACTTACTTTGCAGAAATAGAAAAACCAATAACTAAATTTATCTGGAAGGGCAGTGTGTCCTGGATAGCTAAAAATATCTTGAGAAAGAAAAATGAAGTCACAGGTCTCACACTCCCTGAATTTAAGGCATATTATGAAGCTTCAGTGGTCAAAACAGCATGGTACTGGCATAAAGATAGATACACTGACCAATGGAATCGAATAGTGTCCAGATATATACCCTCTCATCTACAGACAATTGATCTTTGAAAAGGCAGTCAAGCCAACTCACCTGGGACAGAGCAGCCTTTTCAATAAATGGTGCTTGGAGAAATTAATTCAAAATGGATCAAAAACCTAAATGTTAGAGCTAAGACCATAAAACTTGGAGAAGAAAATATAGGGAAATATCTTATAAAAGTTGCAACAGGAGGCAATTTCCTAGATCTTACACCCAAAGCATAAGCATGGAAGAAAGAAATAGGTAAATGGGAACTCCTCAAATTTAAACAGTTTTGTGCACCAAAGAACTTTGTCAAGAAAGTAAAAAGTCAGCCTATGCAATGGGAGACAATATTTGGAAACCACATATCAGATAAGGGTCTAGTATCCAGAATATATAAAGAAATTGTTCAACTCAGCAACAAAAAGACAAACAACCCAATTACAAAATGGGCAAAAGACATGAGCAGACACTTGTCAGAAGAAGAAATACAAATAGCTAAAAGGCACATGAAAAGATGCTCAACTTCCCTGGCTATTAAGGAATTGTAAATCAAAACTACAATGAGTTATCAACTGACACCTACTAGAATGGCCATTATCAATAATAATAAAAAAAAAAAAACAGAAAATGACACGTCCTGGAGAGGATGTGGAGAAAGAGGCACACTTATCCACTGTTGGTGGGAATGTAAAATGGTACAACTGCTGTGAAAGGCAATTTGGTAGTTCCTCAGAAGGTAAGTATAGAATTGCCATATGATCCAGTAATACCATTGCTAGGTATCTATTCAGAGGACACAAAGTAAGGACACAAGCAGACATTTGCACACCAATGTTTATAGAAGCATTACTTACAATTGCCAAGAGATGGAAACAGCCTAAATGTCCATCAACAGATGAGTGGGTAACCAAGCTGTGGTACATACATACAATGAAATATTATGCAGGCAGAATAAAGTTATGAAGCATGTAACAACATGGATGAACCTTGAGGATGTTATGCTGAATGAAATTAGCAAGAAACAAAAGGACAAATACTGTATGGCCTTACTGATATGAACTAACATTAATAAGTGAACTTGGAGAATTTCAGTATTTCTCCTGATAACACAGATTATCAGAAGCTAGAAATAGGGTAGATATTGGATAATTTGAGCTGAAGGGATACAGATTGTGCACCAGGACTGACTGTAAAAATTCAGAAATGGATAGCACAATGCTACCTGATTGTAGCACAATAATGTAAGTAAACTGAGTGAAGTTGAATGTGAGAATGATAGAGAAGTGCTGGTGCACATATGAAACCAGAAGGAAAGACAGACAATAAAGACTGAGATGGTATAATCTAGAAATGCCTAGAGTGTACAATGATAGTGGTTAAATGTATTTCCATTTTCCATTACTTTTCTTCAGTTTTTCAAATATTCAGTAAAACAATCCAATAATCATTATAAGAAGGTATGATCATTTAAGCTGGATCATGTTCATTTGCCTTTTAATTTCACTTAAGAGAATAATATTAAAGTCAAAAAAGGTTTACAGTTTCAACACACAAACACACAATCCCAGAATTAATTTAAAATTTTTCCCTTATAAAAAAAGAGTTCCATTTTGTTCAATGTATCATAATCAAATTTTAGTCTAGTGAAACCAGGTAAAATTACTTTCATTAAATACAGCAGACACCATTTACCTTTAAATGTTTTATGGATGGAACTGAGTTCAGTACTGATCAAGGACCTCATGAGACTATTCCTAAAGATTCTATATTTCTGTGATGTGCCACCATTTTTTCTAGAACATAATATCCTCTTTCCTTGGTTTATGGTATCTTTTGGAATAAAATTATTACTTTTTTGAGATGACATATAAGAATAAAATTATTCTTGAGATTCCACCTCTAATACAGAAAAAAGACGACGTTTGCATATAGCAGCTGGCTTGATACCCCATTTTTGTTAGCCTAGTTTTCAAACAATGAACATGCACGGAAAGCCACAGTTCCAGGCATCTGTTTTGAAGTTGAGAACTGCTGCTTATTCAAGTCACAGATGCTCCAATGTTATGCAATGAGGTAGTTGAATTCCACCATGAGAATAGCCAAATATTGATGAAACAAATGCAGCAAATATAGGCAGTTAGCATTCAGAATATAACTCATGAACTGTCATTATAAGGGTTTTTTTCCTTTAAAAAACAAGTATTTCTTTGCATATTTAAAATTTTAAAGGTCCAGAGAATCATGAAGTGCCTTGTTGCTTTTGCTGCTGACTTCTCATGATTTCTAGTCATTTTTGCATTGCTGGTAATAAGTAGAATGGCTTTTGTTTTCATCTAAAAGCTTTTTATGTTCCTGTACCAGACGAGATGTATTTTGTGGGTCCTTTTCATCTTAGTCCAGTTCAGAACTAGTTCTTGCTTTCTCTGTAATAACAATGCAATTTCTGTTTGAACTTTCATATATTCTTGTGCCATTTTACAAAGCTGTAAATAGGACCAGATTAATGTGATGCCCCAATAAATCCCTGAGTAATTTGAACAGTGAATAAAGAGGTATTTGCAGGGTCCCCTTGGGGGAATGAGGAGAAAGGGAGAAAAATTCAACTTCCCCATTTGGAGAACTTGGAGAGAGTCCCTTTTAGAACAAAAGTAGAGATCTAGTGGAATCACAAGAACCACGAGAGCCCACGCAGCCAGAGACCATTGGAGATGAAGAGGGAAAAAAACCCTGGGGGAGCTTCACAAAAAAAGATTCCTGGAGAGAATGTTAGCAGATGTCCCCATGTTCACCATGTGCCTTTCTAGTTGAGAGTGAAAACCTGAATTTCATGGGCCTTTTTTGAGTGAAGGTAACCTCATGTTGATGGCTTAATTTGGACATTTTTATAGACTTGCATTAATTTGGACATTTCCATGGTTTTAGAACTGTAAACTAGCAATTTATTTCCCCCTTTAGCAACTCAATTTCTGCTTTCATTCCAGCAGCTAGCAAACTAAAACGGATTTTGGTACCAGAGAAGCAGAATGCTGCTGTGGTTTGCAAATACCAAACATGTTAGAACAACTTTTGAAATGGATATCAGGAATATTTTGGAGGATTTGTGAGGAGCTTGATAGAGAATGCCTAAAATGCTTTGAAGAGACTGTTGGTAGAAATCTGGACTCTAAAGATACTTATGATGAGGCTCTAGACAGAAATGAGATGTACGATATAGTAAACTGGAAGGAAGATGATCCTTGTTTTAAAATGGCAGATAATCTGAAAAAATTCACTAATGGTTTTGGCTGGAAGGCAGGTTTTAAAAGCCATGAACTTGGATATTTAGCAGAAGAGATTAACAAGTTAAATGTGGAAAGGGTAGCCTGGTTTCTCCTTGCAGCTTATAGCAAAATATGATAGGAAAGGAATAAGTTGGGAACTGAACTCTTGGGTACAAAGAAGCCAGAAATTGATGTTCTGGAAAATTCTGGGCTTCCAGGAAGGGAGACCTCAGAGAATCGTGCTTCACAAGAAGATTTAACCAAATGTGGAGCCAGTCAGCCATTTCAGAGAAAGCCAGACTTGGAGATGGAGTTATCCAGGAAGGATTTGTGGAAACTCCTTATGTCTGATGGGCATGAGCCCATAGAAAGCCAACAAGAGTGCAGCAGGCTCTGTATGAACAGAACCACTGCCAATCTGGACAGAGAGACAGAAAAGGGACACATTGGAGGAAAAATAACTTCAGAGGCAAAACTATAGAAGCAAAAGTCTAGAGTCAAAAAACCTCAGACCAGGAGAGCAGACCCACCCAAGTATATGGAGAGGGCGAGTGTGCCCCAAAGGCAGAAGATGAGCCTTTCACCTCATTGCAGTGGAAGAATGGTGCTGCTTCAGGCATTGGAGAGGGTAGAGCACATTCCTTGGGGATTAGGGAGAGCCTGGCTGCCACAACATGGAGGGGTTGAGCACATGCCCTGGAGATAGTAGAGGGCCTGGGTATGGCCTAATGCTTGGAGAGGGTGAAACTGAGAAAAAGGTGGTCTCCCCAATGTCCCCCAAGGTTGCATTCAGACAGAGGTGGGTCATTGTGTAGGCCTTTGGAAATGGTGGGACTCCTACTTTCTAAAGCCCCAAGGACAAATGACTCTCAGTCTTGGGAAATCTAATGTATTTTGCCCTGCAGTTTTTTGAAACTGCTTGGGACTGGTGACCCCTGTGTTCCTTCCAATTTTTCCCCATGGAAATAGAAATATGTATCCTATGAATGTTCCTCCTTTGTATGTTGGTAGGAAATAACTTGTTCTGAGTTTTACAGGTCCAGAGCCAGAGGAGAATTTTGCCTTAGGATAGACCATTCCTGTAACTTCAATGAGATTTTGTACTGTTTCTGACTTTGTATTGTATTTGTATTGTTACTGAAATGATTTAAGCCTTTCTGATATTGTGATGGAATGAATGTATTTTGCATTTGTAAAGAAAATGTCTTTTGGGGACTCAAAAGGTGGAGTGTGTTGGCTTGAATCTGTAGTGGACCCCAGAAAAGCCATGTGCTTTAATCCTCATTCAATACTGCTAGCTGGGAGCTTTCTGATTATTCCCATGGAGATGGACTCACCTGATTGTTGGTATTAAGTTTTGATTAGAGGGAGATGTGACTCCAACCATTCCAGGTGGGCCTTGAATGGAATCCTTTAAAAGAGGAAACATTTTGGAGAGAGTCCCTTTTTAGAGCCATGACAGAGCCTGTGCAGCCAGAGAATTTTGGAGATGAAGAAGAAAACATCCTTGAGGGAGCTTCATGAAGCTGGGAGAGAAAGCTAGCAGATGCCACCATGTTCACCTTGTGCCTTTCCAGTTGAGAGAGAAATCCTGAACGTCACTGGCTTTCTTGAACCAAGATATCTCTCCCTGGATGCCTTAGGTTGGACATTTCTATAGACTTGCTTTAATTGGGACAATTTCATGGCCTTAGAACTGTGAATTTGCAACTTAATAAATTCCCATTTTTAAAAGCCATTCTGTTTCTGGTACATTGCTTTCCAGAGTGGAATTGATTTTCAACAAGTGTCCCAAATACATGTAATGGGCAAATAATCTCTTCAACAAATGATACCAGAGAACCAGATCTCCACATACAAAAGAATCAATTTGGGCCCCTACCTATACACCATATACAAAAAATTAACTCAAGGAATGAAATAGAAGAACTAAAACCATAAAACTTTTAGAAGAGAGTGAAGAGGCAAAAATCACGGCCTTGTATTAGCTAATGGATCCTTAGTTGTACATAATATAAATGGTAAAGGCTTAATATCCACAATAACTAAGAGAATCCTACAACTCAATAACAGAAAGACAAATAACTGAATTTTTTTTAATGGGCAAAACATTTGAGCAGACATTTTTCCAAAGAGGATATACAAATGGCCAATAAGCATATGAAAAGGTGTTCAACATCATTAACCATCATGGAACTGCAAATCAAAATAACTTTCTCTCATTTTGTAGATTGTCTTTTTACTTTCTTGATAACATCCTTCGATGCACAAGATAACTTTTGATGAAGTCAAATTTATCTATTTTTCTCTTGTTGCTTGTGCTTTTGGAGTCATATATAAAAATCCTCTGATCCATTTTGAATAAATTTTTGTATATGAGGTGAGGGAGATGTCCTATTCTTTTTTTACTATTATTATTTTTGCATATGGACACCTAGTTTTTCCAATATATTTGTTGAAGAGACTGTTCTTTACCCATTGAATGTACTTGACACCCATGTCAAAAATCAATTAGCCATAAATGTATGGGTTTATTTTTGGACTCTCAGTTCTATTATATTGGTCTATATATCTATTCTTATGTCAGTGCCATACACTTTTGCTTACTATAGCTTGGTTTTTAGTAAATTTTGAAATTAGGACGTGCTCTGGTTTGCTAGCTGCTGGAATGCAATATACCAGAAATGAAATGGCCTTTAAAAGGGGGAAATTTAATAAGTTGCTAGTCTACACTTCTAAGGCGAGAAAGTGTCCCATTAAAACAAATCTATAGAAATGTCCAATCTAGGGCATCCAGATACCTTCAAGAAGTTGATGAAGTTCAGGGTTTCTCTCTCATCTGGAAAGGCACATGGCAAACATAGCATCATCTGACAGCTTCCTCTCCAGGCCTCATGAAGCTCCCCCAGGCTTCTTATCTCCAAAGGTCGCTGGCTGGTGGACTCTGCTTCATGGCTCTGTGGCATTCTCTAGATTTCTCCATATACTTCTTTTAAAGGATTCCAGTAAACTAATCAAGACCCACCTGGAATGGATAGAGACACATCTTCACCTAATCAAGTTTAGTACTCACACTTGATTAAGTCACATCTCCATGGAGATAATCAAATTAAAGTCTCCAACCTACAGTGCTGAATAGGGATTAGAAGAAATGGCTGTGTTTACAAAATGGGATTAGTATTAAAACATGGCTTTTCTAGGGCACATAAGTCTTTTCAAACCAGCAATAGGAAGGGTTGTTCCTCCAATGCTGTTCTTTTTCAATATTGTTTTGGCTATTTGGTACTACTTGCAATTTCATATGAATTTTAGGTTTGACTTTTACATTCTGCAAAACGCTCCTGGAATTTTGAGAGAGATTGCACTAAATCTGTTGATTGCTTTCGGTAGTGTACTGGCTTGACATTGTTATGTACCCCATAAAAGTCCATGTTCTTTTAATTCATCCCTGTGTGGGCACTCCATTTTTTGGTGGGATCTTTTGATTAGGTTGTTTACATGGAAATGTGATCCAGTCCATTCAAGGTGGGTCTTAATCCCCTTGTTGGAGTCCTTTATGAGAGGACAAAAGACAGATAAAGCTCAGAGAGTTTGGAGAAGCTAAAATGAAATCCAGAGAAAAGCCTCCAGAGAAGAGAGAGTGTGCCTTTGAAAACAACCCAAGAGAGAAAGACCATTAATCATCGTCAAGTACCTTCTCATATGACAGAGGAACCCTGGATGCCAGCAGCCTTTCAGCAACCTTTTTTTTTTTTGATGTTTTTGTAAATAGAATTGTTTTCTTGATTTCCTCTTTGATTCTTTCATTGCTCGTGTATAGAAACACAATTGATTTTTTGATCTTGGTCCTGTCTCCTCAAATTTGCTAAATTTGTTGATCAGTTCTAGTAATTTTCTTGAGTATTCTTTGGGATTTTCTACATATAGGAGGGTCATCTCATCTACAAATAGAGATTATTTTACTTCTTCCTTTCCAATTTGGTAGCCTTTTATTTCTTTTTCTTGCCTGATTGCTGTGTATAGCATTTCCAGTATAATGGGGAACATCTGTGGTGAAAATGGGCATTTTTGTCTTGTTCATGGTCTTAGAGGGAAAGCTCTCAGTTGTCATTATCGAGTATAACAATGATTATTTTAAAATTTGCCTACAGTAAATTTCATTCTGTATGGATTTGAAAATCACAGTGTCATTGTATATCCATAATTTCAATAACATACATAAGAATTCCACCATTCTATAAGTTTCCCTTGTGTCTCCTTTACAGTTATCTTCCTTTTCCACCAATCCCTGGAAGCCATTGATCTGTTCTCCATTCCTATAGCTTTGCCATTTCCAGCATGTCATATGACTGGAATAATATTTGGGGTTTGGCTTATTTCATTTAGAAAAATGCGTTTAAAATTCATACAGTAGCCCATCCCTTTTTATCAATTAACACTATTCCATTGTATGAATGTAACAGGGTTTATCCATTTATTTGTTAAAGATATCTTGGTATTTCCAGTTTTTTTTGGTGATCATGAGTAGAATGGATATAAACATTTGCATACAATTTTTTTTTGCATGAAAATAAGTTATCTTTTCACTTTGGTAAACACCTGAGTGTGATTGCTGGTTGTGTGCTAAGTCTATGTTTAATTGTACAAGAAGCTACCAGTTTTCAAAAATGACTGTATAATTTTGCATTCCCCACAAGCAATGAATGAGTTTCTGTTGCTCTGAATCCTTTCCAACATTTGGTATTGTCAAATTTCTTTTATTGTTGCTTGTTTTTAAGCCATTCTAGTAGGATTTGCTTTCTTTCAGAAGGCCATCTTGTTTCAGTGAAAATATTGGGTAATATTAACATTCAGATAGCTAGCAGAAATCAGTAAGTCAAAGTACAGTTCACCTTTATCATTTTGAATCAAAATGCTGTTCACAGATGAAAGTTCATTTTAGAAATTATTCCAATACAAGTGTCTTTATTTACAAAGGAAAAGACAATAGAGAAATTAGGGAAAATATGATATTTTCTCTATGTTTTTATTCTTTTGATCCTGGAATTTTCTGATTTAGAAAATTTTAGAGCATGCAACATCACCTATTGTTAAGATTTGAGGGGTCCAGAATCCAGGAGAGACTAAATTGGTTCCAATTGCTGAAGAGGTTTATATTGTACCCCAATGGATTAAAGCACCAAATCCTGAGTTCTGCCACAGAGAATATTCAGACATGTTCCAGAGTCTTTGGGTTGTTGTCTTGGTCAGGTATCAACAGGTGTCAGCACTCACATTCACAGAGCTTCAATAGCAGAGAGAATTTACTGAATGTTTCCATGTTGTTCCCATATGCTTTGAGACTGTGGAGCTCCATGACAGCAGCTGGGCCCTTTGTTCACTGCTGTGGACACACAACTACACACACATACACACGCATATGCATATTCACACTATCCCAATATTTGTTGAGTGAATATAACACGGAACTAGGTTCTGCAAAGGCATTACATATGGTGACTCTCTTTACCTTCAGAACTCATCTCTCAGTCTTCTTGCATACTTACTTCATTCTCTTTTCTCTCCACAGACCCAATTTTTCTGTGACTCTGGCTTTGCTATCTACACACACATGCACTAAGAACACACACAACCCCACTAGACATTCCACACTACATACCCGACCCCATTACACATGCAGAATCCTATTCCACATTCACCCTACTGAATACACACATACTGATGACTCATTCCAACACACATAATCCCTCTAATCACACACTCCCCACTTCTTGCACACATATACATATTCCACTATAAACATACTATTGTGAACCCCTACACACACAACTCCACTCCTTACACCCCACATTCATCACATAACTGCACTACCTACACATCTCACCACTTACACAATTCCACTAAATACCTCCACAACATACACTACACACAGACATCTGGCTATTCACACAACTCATAAGCACACATACACCATTAGTATGGATCACACATGCAACTTCACACACATACATACCACTACTTAGCACATGTATTCTTCACACAAACACCTTTCCTAGACAAATTCCTTTTGGTTATACACACACAACCCCACTTACACACATATAAAACCCTTCTACAGACAACTGCCTTATATACACAACATGACACACACATCTGCTACTCACATACATTCCACCATACCAATCCTGCTACTCACACATATACATGCACACATCCCACTCAAAACACTCCCCCAAAACACCCTCATGCACACTCACCCACACACCACAAATATTCACTCCCCATCACTCATCACACATACACACACACACACACAGGGACATATGCCACACTACACACAGACCTCACTGTATACACACATATACCACACTTCTATACATATGCACATTCATACTATACATATGCAACCCACTTCCTTCTATGCACACCCTAAGATTCGCATCTTCAATCAAGTAGATCTCTTATTATGGATGTTCATTTAGGAAGTGTTCTAGTTTGCTAGTTGCTGGAATGCAACACACCAGAGATGGATTGGCTTTTAATAAAAGGGGATTTATTTTGTTAGTTCTTCAGAAGAAAGGCAGCTAACTTTCCACTGAGGCTCTTTCTTACGTGGAAGGCACAGGATGGTCTCTGCTGGTCTTCTCTCCAGGCCCCTGGGTTCCAATAACTTTCCCCGGGGTGACTTCTTTCTGCATCTCCAAAGGCCTGGGCTGAGCTGCAAGTGCTGAGATGAGGAATGCCGAGCTGCTCAGGCTGTGCTACGTTGCGTTCTCTCATTTAAGCACCAGCCAATTAAGCCAAACATCACTCATTGCAGAAGACATGCCACCTAGCTGACTGTAGAAGTCATTGGCAACAGATGAGGTTCACGTACCATTGGCTTATATCTGCAGCAACAAAACTAGGTATGCTCACCTGGCCAAGTTGACAACTGAATCTAACTAACACAGGAAGTGTTCATCTTTATTGTACCATACTCCTCCTGGCTTATGTACCAGGATGTATGAATTGAAACTTGGACCTAACTCAAGACCTCAAATACCAAATTGGGTGTAAGACTTTCTGGAGGAGTTTTCAAAATTAGTTAAGAACTTGTTTCCTGCCTTTTGAACTCCAACTCATTTCAAGAATACCAAAGAGTTGAGAGAGTAGAAAAGGAGGTTGTAGGGGATTTATGGGGTTTCTTTGGAAAAACCACCTCCTTGACCTCAAACCTACAGAATGGGATCCAGTGGGAAGGCTCAGAAGTAAGATGACTTGTATTTTCTGCAGACAGCATTAGAAAGCCAAGGGGATCTGTGGCAGGGGAGTGAAGGACAGTGGAGGACTGTAGTGGCATATAACTCAATTTACATTGACAGTGGGGCAAGGATCCTGAAGAATGACTGGCCTGGAACCACTTACAGTCCTTCCCAAGAGGACTGCCTAGGAGAAAAAGGGGCTTTGGCTGGTGAGAGTCAGTGGGGGAGAGGACTGCCCAAAGAACTGGTGGCAGGGAGGCATCCCATTGGGGAAGCAGCACAACAGCAGTTGGGGGGTTGTCCAACAGGGACCCCTGAGGGACCCCTAAAGTGCCCCCAAGATAGTCTGGTGCATTCAAGAAAAAGATAGTCTGGTACAAACCCACCAAGCCTGGAGGCTGTGGAGTCAGCTCATGACAATACCAAGCTCCAGCCAAGTAAGAACATCACTGTCCACTCCAATCCAATCCCCTCAACTTACATGTAGATGAATGTAGTAGAAAAGAAGCCAACCATCTTCATCCCTCAAGGAAACTCCATCAGTATAGGTCTGGTGGGGGCACAGGTAGGGTATTAGGGAGGCATACACTTGAACAAAGATTGAAAAAGTAGACTAATTCCTTGGGCCAGAACTTTACCTTTCTGAGTCAAGACTGCATTTGTGACTTAAGGTAATTCTAGGACTATTGTTTTATTTATTTATTTATTTATTTGGCTACTCAAGCAAATAAAATGCATGGGTTTGCTTTTACAATGGGAATATATTATTTCATGGTTTGAGGTTAGGAAAAAGTCCAAATCAGGGCATCAAAAGGTGATGCTTTCTTCTTGAAGATTGGCATTCTGGAGCTGGCTGCCAGTGATTCTTGGATCTCTGTCACATGGCAGGCACTCCTAGTCTTCCCCTTCCTTTCTGGGCTTTGTTGGCCTTTAGCTTCTTGCTTCCTTTGACTTTCTCTCTCTCTGAATTTCATCCTGCTTATGAAAGACTCCAGTTATAGGATTAAGATCCATCTTGATTGGGTTGGGCCATAACTTAACTGAAGTAAGCTCATCTACAGGCCCTACTTAAATGAGTTTTTCCCCATAGGAATGAATTAAGTTTAAGAATATGTTTTTCTGGAGATACATAGTTCCAAACTACCTTAGCTATTTCATAGGAAGGAACAGAAAAGGCTAGAGAACTGCCTGTTTTTTACCTCTTGGCAAGGAAAAAGCCCCTCTCTGCCCCCACAGAGCGGATGTAAGAGGAGAATAAATGAAAAAGATGTTTCATTGTGAAATCCCGGTGTCATCCTTGCTCAATACATGGTCACATTCATGTCTCCTATTAAATCATTCTCTGGTTTTTTTATATCTGACCATATTGTATTCCAAATGTGATCTTCAGATTTTTTCATCTGCTGCAGTATCTAACACTTCACAGAGCAGTTAACACATGCTGAAGCAAATGCAGAATTTGGTACACATGGGAAGAGTAGCACTGGGTGTGGCCCAAACTCTGCTATCATGTGACCTTACACAAGTCATTTTACAAGATAGGTTTGTTGTCCTCATTTCTACAATGAAGATGTTAACCAATCTCTAAAAATTATTTGAACATTGACACTTTTAGTCAATAAAACTGACTGATACCAACTTCTGTATGCCCTGAGTGTATCTTTGGCTCCATGATACTTTTTAGAACAAAGAGTTGACCCATTGAATTCACAAAATGTGGTCATTCTGAGACATTAAATAGAATTCAGTGGTATTCAGAGAAGCAATGTAAATATCTTGCTCATTTAATGACATCTGTTATGAGTGGTTTTCAAAGCGTATTTTGCTAACTGTTATTTTATTCATTAAGTTTTCAAGCATAATTTGCAGGCTTTGGGAATGTACAAAAAAGAAGAAATAGATATTCCTAATTATTAGGAACTCAGCAAATATAATATGGGTGATACCAAGGTCTTATTTCTTAGTGGGGGAGGGGTCTGTGACTGGAAGTTTGGGGGTTATGTGGGCCCCTGAAATAATATGCAGAATTTATTTTTTACATGGGCAGGCACCGGGAAACAAACCTAGGTCTCCAGCATGGCAGGTAAAAATTTTACCACTGAGCCACCATCGCACCACCCTATGCAGAATTTTGATTATGTGAGTTTATTAAATTTTGGAGGGAGAGGATCCCTCACTTCTCTCAGATTTCTCACAATGTTAGCAACTCAAGTAAAAATCACTGATAGAAAATGAAGTAACCAAACTACATAGCTGGTGGTTGAATACATCATGTATAGCAGCAGTTCTGTTAGATAAGAGAATGAGTTTGGTGGATCATTTTATTGTGATAAATACTAAAAGAAATAGAAATAATTTAGGGATATCTCAACATGTGCCACAGTACAGCTTGCTTCTTCACTTTTGGAGAAATACTTATTTTCTTTTCTGTCTTTCCTCTTGCTTCTCTTGGCACTGTTCTCAACCTGATAATATGGCCAAAGCAGTACCAGTCCAATTCACAGGTGCAGTAATTTATTTCAGTTGACTAGCTCCTGCCAATGAGATATTAGCAGGTATGATGCATACTGAGGCTTACTAAGTATTTATACATTGGAGCTTGCCCCCTTGGAAAACTCTTTATTGTAACCCAGCCACCACATCAAGAGGAAGCCCGAGCTAACCCTATGGAGAGGTTCTGGGACCACATGAAGAGAGGGGCATTCTTTGTAGCCATCCTGTCCAACAACTCCAGCTGAACTCCCAGCCAAAAGTCAGCATGAACTATCATCCATGTGTGGGAGGCCATTTGTATCTCTCTGTCCACCCAGAACCCCAGCTAATACCACAACAAATCATTGTTTTTGTTTTCATCCTCTATATTTTGAGTGTGTGTTGTGTATGTATTTACAGGAATAGATTATTGAAACAGTAAGTAATACATTTTCTAAGTCTCTTTTCAACTAAGATCTGGCTTGGCCTGCTGTGGGAGGCCAGCTTCTGAAACAAACAAGACGCCAGACAACTCAAAGTAGTAGCAGAACTACTGCTAGTTTTGTTCCTTTCCTTTGTGTGACAGAGGCTTTCAGCACTGTACTCATTAAGCAGTCTACAGTATTCATTTTTTAAAAATTCCTTCCAAATAAAGGAATGTTTCAAATGATTAAGAATATTTTATTAATTTATAATATTAAATAAAAGAATATTTATAATATTTTATTCTTAATCAGAGGTAGTCACTGCTGGGCTTTGTGAATGTACCCAAAATGTTTTCTTCATTAGTTAGATCTGTCAAATAAATGGGGATTTGTGACTATTCAATAGACCATCATTTCCACATCAGCAAAGCAATATTCATTCAGGTTATTAGCTAGAATATGGAAGTAGGCCCACTGCAAGAAGTGAGCTTGTGCCATGTTCCTCAGGACAGAATTTATAAAAACATTTTTTATTGTGAAATATATATGCAGAACAGTGATAAATTCCAAAGTACAGTTTAACATGTAGGTATAGAGCAAATTTCAAAGTATAGTATGTGTTACAGTTTCACAATTTCAGGTGTTTCCTTCTGGCTACTCTAATATACTGGAAATTAAAAAGAAATATCTATGTAATGATTCAGTAATCATCATTATTTGTTAAATTCTAACTTCTCTGCTACAACTCTTCCCTATCATTTGATCATTCTCTCAATCTTCAGAGATATTTGGGCAATGATCATTCTAACTTCACGTTGAAAAGTGCATTGACATTATGGGGTGGGGGATGAAACTGGTTGATATTCTGGAAGAGACTTCAAGACATAATTTTGCTTGTTTTGATTGTGAGTCATCTGAAATACTAGTCTACATTTGAAAGGGAGAAAAAAGTAAGAAACAATTCAATTTTAAGAAAGCCCAACTCATTGTGAGTTACTCTTTATTGAGGGGAAGTGAGAATTTCATTTAGTCATTTAACAAATATTTGCCAGGATCATTCTATGTGCATAATACAGGACTGAATAAAAAGTTCCTGCTATCATGGAGGAGATGAAAAACAAAGTGAACATACAGCCATGGAGGAAAATACAGCAGGGTGGTGAGATCAAGGTGTTGTGGCAAGGAGTGGCAAGTTTGAATAGGGTGCTCAGGAATGGTCTTACTGAGAAGGAAACATGAAAGAAGCAAGGTATCTGGAGGAAAAATTTTCCAGACAGAGGGAACAGCAAGTGGAAAGTGTTTTAGTGGGCAAATGCTCAATATGTTGTAGGGACAGCAAGGCTTGTGTGTGGGGAGCAAGGTGGAGAGAGATCAGATGACATCAGGCAGCAGAGGCCAGTGCTTTCAGGGCTTGCTGGGTATATCATCGGGGGACTCTGGTTTTACTCCAATTGAGATGGGAAGATGTTAGGGACTTCAGGCAGGGGAGAGATATATCACTTCCAGCTCTTTTCAGATCGGACTTTGCGGGGAGCAAAGGCAGAGGAGGAAACTGTCTTGCAATCATCTCAGCTAGAAATGATGATAGCTCAGCTAGAGGTGGCAGTGGGAAAGGTGGGGAAGAGTTGTTGGATCCTGCAGATCTTTTTTTTTTTTTTTTTGGCATGGACAGTCTCCGGGAATTGAACCCAATTCTCCAGCATGGCAGGTGAGAATTCTGCCACTGAGCCACCATTGCCTGTCTGGATCCTGCAGATCTTTTAGTCAACAGCTGTCAGTATTTGCTAAGCAGTAATGGAGTAAGAGAGAGTGGTGTCAAGGATGACTCTAGAGTTTCGTGGCCTCAGCCCCGGAAGAATGAAGTTGCCACTATTGAGATGTAGGAGACTGAAGGAAGAGCAGATTAGGGAAGGAAATCAGGAGTTTGGGTTTAGATGTGTTACATTTGCAATATCTCTTAGACACTGTTATTATGGTTTGGGTGTGTCAACTTGGCCAGGTGATGGTGCTCAGTTTTCTGGTGAAGGAAGCACTGGCCTAACCATTACTGCAAGGACATTTCATGGCTGGTGTTCTGGTTTGCTAGCTGCCGGAATGCAACACACCAGAGATGGATTGGCTTTTAATAAAAGGGGATTTATTTTTGTTGGTTCTTCAGAAGAAAGGCAGCTAACTTTCCACTGAGGTTTTTTCTTACTTGGAAGGCACAGGATGTTCTCTGCTGGTCTTCTCTCCAGGCCTCTGGGTTCCAACAACTTTCCCCAGGGTGACTTCTTTCTGCATCTCCAAAGGCTTGGGCTGAGCTGCAAGTGCTGAGATGAGGAATGCTGAGCTGCTTAGGCTGTGCTACATTGCACTCTCTCATTTAAGCACCAGCCAATTAAGTCAAACGTCACTCATTGCAGCAGACACGCCTCCTAACTGACTGCAGATGTCATTGGCAACAGATGAGGTTCACGTTCCGTTGGCTTATGTCCGCAGCAACAAGACTAGGTATGCTCACCTGGCCAAGTTGACAACTGAATCTAACTAACACATGTCCACCTCTTGTCAACTTGGCAATTTCAAGCATCACCTTAAACAGGTGGAAAAAATTCTCTTCTTGCTGTGGACCTGTGAATCTCAAAACAAGTTGTCTGATGCCAAGATGCAAAGGAGGATATTCACAGGATACAGATTTTCATTTCCATAGGGAGAAATTGGAAGAAACACAGATGTAAAACCTGCAGGGCAAGCGCCATGGGATTTCAAAGTCTGAAAGTCATTCATCCTTCGGCTTTAGAAAGTGGCAGTCCCACCACTTCCAAGGGCCCATGCAGTGGTCCACCTCTTTCTAAATCAACCTCGGGGAACATCGAGGAGACCACCTCTCGGCTCCACTCTCTCCAGGCATCAGGGCCACCCCTGGGCTCTCTGCCATTTCTGGGGCACACGCTCAACCCCTCCATGTGGCAGCCAGGCTCTCCCAGTCCCCCAAGGAGTGTGCTACACCTTTTCCAAGGTCTGAGGCTACACAACTCTTCCACTGCAATGAGAGGGGAGACTCATCCTCACCCTTCAGGGTAAACTCACCCTCTCCATACATATGGGTGGGTCCACTCTCCTGGTCGAGGTTTCTTGGCTTCAGACCCAAGCTTCCATGGTTCTTACTCTGCAAATTCCGATTTTTCCCTTTTGTGTCCTCCTTTGCCAAGATTGGCAGTGGTTCCATTTCCACCAACAGTCTCTTCAAGCCCTCCAGGACTTCTCCATCATTCTCTTCACGGTTCCTCCAAAATCTTCCCTTTAGCCATCCAAAAACTGTTCAACATATCTGGCATTTGCAAACTGCAGCAGCACCCCACTCCTGGTACCAAATCTGTTCTGGTTTGCTAGCTGCCAGAATGCAACACACCAGAGACGGATTGGCTTTTAATAAAAGGGGATTTATTTTGTTAGTTCTTCAGAAGAAAGGCAGCTAACTTTCCACTGAGGTTTTTTCTTACTTGGAAGGCACAGGATGGTCTCTGCTGGTCTTCTCTCCAGGCCCCTGGGTTCCAACAACTTTCCCCGGGGTGACTTCTTTCTGCATCTCCAAAGGCCTGGGCTGAGCTGCAAGTGCTGAGATGAGGAATGCTGAGCTGCTTAGGCTGTGCTACATTGCACTCTCTCATTTAAGCACCAGCCAATTAAGTCAAACGTCACTCATTGCAGAAGACATGCCTCCTAACTGACTGCAGATGTCATTGGCAACAGATGATGTTCACGTACCATTGGCTTATGTCCACAGCAACAAGACTAGGTATGCTCACCTGGCCAAGTTGACAACTGAATCTAATTAACACAGCTGGTTAGTAAACCAGAAGACTGGTTTATTAAATTAAACCATTGATTTCATCCATGGTTGATTACCTCTGCAATAGGTAATCAAACCTAGGCCAAGGTAAATGTCTTTCATCATTAGCAATACTTAATCTAATCAGCTGAAGGCTTTAAAGGAGAAGTCAGAAGAGAGAATCTCTCTCTCTCTCTCTCCCTCTCTCTGCTTCAGCCAGCTAGCCTTTCCTGGGGATTCATTAAGACCTTCATCAGAGCTTTCAGCTTGAAGCTTACTTTACAGAATTTGGACTCATGCATCCCACAGTTGTGTGAGATACCTTTATAAATCTCATATTTGCTGCTATCTCCTGTTAGTTCTGTTTCCCTAGAAAACCCTGACTTGTACAGACACAAATATGCAGATGCCAAGTGTGAAGTGGATTTAAGTGGATTCAAGGGAGATTCAAGGAATACATATCTGTGGGTCTAAACTGGCTAATTTGCTTAACCTTTAAGCTTCAATAGAATAATCCATATAATTCTTTAAAACTAAAAATAGATTTTAAACAGGAACTCTTTTGAGTACTGAGTTAATTTTGTCCTAAGTTGTTTGGTGGACAAAGCTGTTTTTTTCTTCTGCCACTTTTTAAAATTTTGGGTTGAGGATCTTACCCTTTCCATCCTGGAAAAAAATAACAGTGACATTTTCCAAGAAATCCAGTGGAAATAACTATTGTTATATATGTCATATATGTGAAGACTGATTTAAAAATATGGTTTTATTTTTGCTCAATTTTGTCCCTACTGGTAGGATCAAATTAATTTAATTTGATAATTTCCTATTATATCAGTTGAAAATTTACAGAAAATGATGCTGAAAGGACAGAGTTCCCATATACTACCCTCACAGTTTTCCTTATTATTAACATTTTGCATTAGGGTGATACTTTTTTTACACTTGATGAAACAATATCACTATAATTATACTATCAACTATTGTCCATAGTTTATATTAGGATTCACTGTTTGTGTTCTATAATTCTATGAGTTTGAAGTTTTTATTCTGAGAACATATATACAACCTAAAATTGTTTCTTGAAATGTTAACTTCACTCTTTTTAAATTAGGAAAATACTTTGCTATAGTTCAATAGTTTTGAGGAAATCATAGTTCCTTGTTCTCCCTTTCTTTTTATCTTCTTTCTTTTCTGCTACATTTCTTAGATCTTTTTCCTTTGCCCAATTTGCCTCTTTCTCTAGCTTTGATCTCTGTTTTTGTACATTTTTCTAAGTTATAAATCCAATGTCTCTCAGTCAGATGG
Source organism: Myrmecophaga tridactyla (assembly GCA_004026745.1). Classification (NCBI taxonomy): domain Eukaryota; kingdom Metazoa; phylum Chordata; class Mammalia; order Pilosa; family Myrmecophagidae; genus Myrmecophaga; species Myrmecophaga tridactyla. Next base: position 41,154 of record PVIY010009903.1, on the reverse strand, counting down.
ATTTTTAAAAATAAACTCTTAAATTTTAGAACAGTTTTACATTTATAGAAAAATTGTAATGTAGTACCAAAAGTTCCAATATAAACCATGTCCAGATTCTCCTATTATTAAAATCTTTCATTAGTATGGTACATTGTTATAATTAATGAGCCAAAATTGATGTATTATTATTAACTAAAGTTGACACTTTATCCAGATGTCCTTAATTTCCCCCTAAAATCCTTTTTCTGTTCCAGCATACCACATTACATTTAATTGTCACATCTCCTTAGGTTCCTGTTGACTGTGGCAGTTTCTCAGACCTCCCTTGTGTTTGACCATCTTGAAAGTTTTGAGTATTGGTCAGGTATTTTGTAGAATGGCCCTCAGTTGGGATTTGTCTGATTTTTTCTCATGATTGGACTAGGGTTTTGGGTTTTTAGGAGGAAGACCACAGAGGTTAAGTGTCTTTTTCATCACATTGTATCAAGGTCAGTAGATAAATGACCATGATCATCTGATTGAGGTAGATATAGGTATCCCTACTGTAAAACTATTCTAAAGTTGCCCTTTTTGTTCTCCTTACATACTTTACTCTTTGGAAATAAGTTACTATGTGCAGCCAACCCTTAAGGAGTGGGGAGTTTTGTTCCACTCCATTAAGGGTGGAGAATCTATGTATATTATTTGGAATTTTCCTAGATGGGAGATTTGTCTATCTCCCTCACATATGTATGTGTTCATTTATTTATACCAGTATGGATTCATGCTATTTTATATTTTGGATTTTTTTTTTTTTGCTGAAATTGTCCCAGTTTTGGCCATTGAGAATCCTTTCAGATAGTTTCTGTGTCCTTCTGACATGCCTCCACTGTCTTGTTGACTTTCTGGCAGTACAAGATTCTCAGGCTCATTTTGTATATTTCTTGGCCCATCCTAGAATGGGGTCAAGAATTGAATCAATCATTTTTCTAAGGAGTCTTGGTTCCATGTGTCAGTATGTTTGCTGAGCAGTTTAAGCCTCATAATGAACCTGATCTGGAAGGAGATGGGCATGAGAAATTGTCATTGATAGTATCTCTGGAGCATGGACTCACAGGTTTGTGCTAATATATATTTTTGATATTTTAAGCTGTCTGGTGTCTTAGTTTCTTGGCTGCTATGACAAATACCTCACAATGAGTTGGCTTAAACAATGGAAGTAAGGCTTCATGGTTTCAGAGTTGAAACACTTGCTTCCTCATGAGTTAGTATTTTCTGAATAGCCTTGGGTTCCTTGGCTTTCCTAGCACATGATGATATTCTCTTCTCAGATTGATTTTGAATACACAAAAATCCGAGAGCATAAGCTTTAGAAGTGATCATAAGAATAGAGTTGATGATGTTAGTTAAAGTGCCTTTCTATTAGAAAAACTGGGCACAGGGAAATGTAAAGCAAAATCACAGTGAGATATCATTTCATATCTACAAGAATGGCCACTGTTAAATGAACAAAAACTACAAGCATTGGAGGAGATTTGATGAAATAGGAACAGTTTTCACTGTTGGTGGGAATGTGAAATGGTAAGGGTGCTGTGGAAGACAGTTTGGTGGTTCCTCAGGGAGCTAGGTATAATTTCTGTATGATCTGGCAAAACTGCTACTATATATAAACTCAGAAGAACTGAAAGTAGAAATGTGAGCAACTGATATTTATGGCAGTTATTCACAATTGCCAAGAGATGGAAGCAATTCAAGTGTCCATTAATCAATGAATGAATAAACAAAACTTATATACATACAATGGAATATTATTCAGCTGTAAGAAGGAATGAAGTCCTGATGCATGTGACAACATGGATGAATCTTAAGGATATTCTGTGAGTACAATAAACCAGACACAAAAGGAAAAATATGTTATGATCTCACTAATATGAATTAACTATAATGAGCAAATTCATGGAGTTAATATCTAAAATATAGGTTACCAGATGATAGAATGAAGATAGAGAATGGGGAACTGATGCTTACTTTGTGCAGAATTTTTAAATAAGGCTAACTGTAAATGTTTGCAAATGGATAGAGGAAATGGTGGTACATTATCCAATATGTAAATAACAGTGCTGAATCGTGTGTGTGATTGTGGTTGAAAAGGGGAATTTTAGGATTATGTATGTTATTAGAAGGAAAACTAGAGGATGAAACAAAGGACTGTATAACATAATAAACTCAGTTGTGGATGATAAAGGTAGTTTATAGTACAAATATAAGAATGTTCTTCCATGAATTAAAACAAATATGTATTACAACTACAAGGTGTTACTATCAGGGTGACATATGGGAAAAATACACCTAATGCAAATTATGGACTATGGGTAACAGTAATGTCTTAATGTTTTCCATCAGTTGCAGCAAAGGTACCACACTGCGGCTATGTGTCAATAATGGGGTGGGTATAAGGGTCATTGGGGGTTTTTTTTTTTTGGAGCTTTGAAAATTGATTGTGGTAATAAAAGCATAGTTTTGTAATTATACTAAAAGCCATTGATTGTACATTTTGGACGATAGTATGGTGTGTGAATGAAATTGTTTTGAAAAAAGAAATGTCTAGGAATACATCTAACCAAGGATGTAAAGGACTTAGACACAGAAAAACTATGAAAAAAATGCTAAAAGGAATTAAAGAAGACCTAAGTAAATGGAAGGATATTCTATGTTCATGGATTGGAGGACTAAATATCATTAAGATATCAGTACTACCCAAACAAATTTATAGATTCATTGCAATTCCAATCTAAATTCCAGCAACCTTCTTTGCAGAAATGGAGAAGCCAATCATCAGATTTATATAGAAGGGTAAGTGACCCTGAAAAGCTAAAGCTCCATGTTGAAAAAGAAGAATGAGAATGGGGAGACAGGGGAAAATATTCAACTTCCTCATTTGGAAAATTTCTGATATTCTCGCAAGCAGTGGGGACAACCAAATCAATAGGCTGAGCCCTCAGTCTTGGGGTTCACCCCTATGAAACCTATTTCTGCAAAGGAGAGGTTAAGCCTACTTAAAATCGAGCCTAAGAGTCACCCCAGAGAACCTCTTTTATTTCTCTCTCTCTAAGCCAATACAGGAAGTGAACTCACTGCCCTCCACCTCTACATAGGACATGACTCCCAGGGGTGTAAATCTCCCTGGTAATGTGGGACAGAAATTCCAGGATGAGATGGGACCCAGCATCAAGGGATTGAGAAAACCTTCTTGACCAAAAGAGGGAAGAGAGAAATGAGAAAAAATAAAGTGTCAGTGGCTGAGAGATTTTAAACAGAGTCAAAAGGTTATCCTGGAGGTTGTTCTTATGAATTATATAGATATCCCCTTTTTAGTTTATAGTGTATTGGAATGGCTAGAGGGAATTACCTGAAACTGTAGAATAGTGTTCCAGTAGCCTTGTTTCTTGAAGTTGATTGTATAATGATATAGCTTTTACAATATGACTATGTGATTGTGAAAACCTTGTATCTGATGCTCCTTTTATCTAGGGTATGAACAGATGAGTAAAAAAATGGATAAATAAATAAATAATGGGGGGACAAAAGGGTAAAATAAATAGGGTAGATGGAAACACTAGTGGTCAATGAGAGGGAGGGGTGAGGGGTATAGTATGTATGTGATTTTTCTTTTTTCTTTTTTCTGGAGTGATGCAAATGTTCAAAAAAGTGATCATGGTGATGAATATACAACTATGTGATTTTATTGTGAGCCACTGATTGCACAATATCTATGGGATGTTTGTATCTTAAGAATGTTTATATGCTTGTATGCTGTTTTATCAATAAAAATATTTAAAAAAAACACACATTTAGGGACTCCCAAGAAAATATGCCAAGGCCTTGATTTTGAGGATTGCCTGTACAAAATTCATTTCTGTAGTGGAGAAGCTAAGACTATTTATAATTATACCTGGGAGTTGCTTCCAGGAAATTTCTTTCATTGCTTATATGTAGCCTCTCTCTGCAAAGAAAATTATTACTCTTTCCCCTACATGGGACAGACAGCCAGGGGTAAAAGTCTCTCTGAAAGCATGGGGCATCACTCCCTGGTTTGAGCCTGGCCCTGGCACTATGGGATCGACAATGCTTTCCAGACCAAAAGAGGGGAAAGAAATGTAATAAAATAAGGTACCAGTGTCTAAGAGATTTCAAATGGAGCCAAAAGGCTATTCTGGAGGTTACTCTTATGCAAGCTTCTGCTAGATATTCCTAATTGCCATGGTTTGCCAACCCCCAAGCAATATCTCTCTTCTGATACCCTAAAGAACACCTAGGGCTCTAACTGAAGAAAAAAAAAAGAAGAATGAATTTGGAGGACTCACACTTCCTGATTTTAAGTCTTATTACAAAGCCACAGTAATCAAAACAGTATGGTGCTGGCACAAGGACAGACATATAAACAATGGAATCAAATTGAGAGCTCAGAAATCAACCCACACATTTATGGCTGACTGACTTTTGACAAGGTGACAAAGACCACTCAATTGGGAAAGAATAGTCTCTTCAACAAATGTTGCTGGGAAAACTGAATTTCCATTTGTGAAAAAAGGACAGACCCTACTTTTTTTTTTTTTAACTTAAAAACATTACTTAGCAACTGTAGCAGTGAAAGAGATATAACTTATACCAAAAATTAAGAAAAAAAGACTGTGCAAAAGCATTTCAAACAAAAATAACTGTCTATGTTCAAATAATGTAAAAATCTCAGGGACACAGGAAAATAAGGGGACTCATCAAGATGATGAGTTTTGAGCCAGAGTGTCATATAGAAGAGCATAAAGGAAAAGGAAGTTGGGGAAGATACCTTAAGAAATAAGCTGCGTATATGATAATTTGAAAAGCAAAATTAAAAGGAAAAAGAGGAAGAAAGAAACTGCAGGTGTATGGCAAATCTTTGCCTCGAGTGAACAGTGTTTCTCAAGCTGTGGATAATGACTGTGGGGCACAGGATCATATTTGTGGTTCCTGACCCAATACTAACACAAAATAGAAAAGAACAGCTTCTGAGTTAAGCTGGTAGATGGAAATACATGTCTAATTTCGTTTCTACCTGAACTCAACAAAAGTTTTTGATGAGTTCAAAAGTATATTGGTGGAATTTAAATGTACACATACACAAATCCATAAAAACCAGGAGACTAAACATCAATCTTGGAAGCTAGAAAGCATGAGGACAAATGGAAAAGGGTTTAGTGGACCCAAGAAAACTGACCTAGGCTAACAGTAGGGAAAGCTGAGAATTGATGAGGTACACAAAAGACTACTCCATGGAATTAGGCATGGACCACTCCACATATCTCCATCCTGAGGAAAAGGGGAAACTGAATTAAGGAGGATGGGGTGAAGGGTATTCACATTACAAATGGATCCATAGATCCCCACCCCCAGGCCCATCTAATGGAAGATGGCCTATCCTTGCATGACAGAAGTCAGGATGCTTCTCTGGAGAGGTAAAACAGAAGATCTCAAGTGGTAATATGTCAGGCATGGTTGGGCTCAGGCACTACCAAAAATGAAGCAACTGAGTAAACATATGCATATCTTCCACTTTTTCCCCCTTCAGCTCCCAGATCCTTACATCATACCTCTTCAGGGGATTGAATCATTTAGCCCACAAAAGACATGTTCATGTTTTAATCTGCATTTTTGTAGGTGTGAGGCCATGTATAAATAGGATCTTAGAAGATGTTATTATTAATTAAGATGTGACCAAACTGAATGAGGATGGGCCTTAATACAATATGGCCCAAGTCCTTATAAATAAAGGAAATCAGACATGGATGTACACCAGAAGTCAGCATAAATCAGAAGGGCAGACACAAAGGGAAAGAATTGCTGGGATGCTACAGATTCTATGAAAAAGCAAGCCCTTTCAATATCCTGATGCTGAACCTCTAGCCCCACCCCCAGAAAAAAAACCTGTGAGATAGTAAAGTCCTGTTGTTTAAGCCAACCAGTTTGTGGTTTTGTCATAGTAGCATTGACAAACTAAGACATGTCTATCCTTCAGTCAGGAGACTGATTCTTCTCTAGGAAACTGGAACAATCAAGAGGAAAGACTTTAGACAATAACCTCAAGGAATCCCCAGTTAACAGCCCATCCAGACCACTCCACAGGAAAGGAATCTGTGATTTGACAAGCCACACCCACTGGTACAACCCTTCCTATTTAATCTTGAGCAGACAACCAAGGATTACTAGACATTTGAGGAAAGTTTCTTAAATGTTCAAATAGACCCAAGTAAACAAATTAGAGCAACTTAGAAGAAATAGTGGATTCTTTAAAAACCTTAACAAAATCTTTTTTCAGAGAGATGACATTCTACTCCTAAAACAAGAAAAGAATGTTATTTAAAAGGAAGACTTAGGAAACAAAAAAAGCTCTTGGAAATTAAATAACATGATGGCTTACAGGAAAAACAAATCAATAGGATTGGGAGACAAATGGGAAGAAATCTCCCTAAAAGTTAAGTAAAATTTCAGAGATGAACTCTGTGGGTCACTCTTACACAAGCTTCAGTTAGACACCTATCATAACCTGCCAAACAGCAACCAAAACCATTCCTGTCAATTCTAAAGAATACCTAGGGCATTATACATGACTCAACAAATCTTCCTTGCACTAGTGTAACTTTCAAGAACCCTATAACCTCCACATGGTTCCTTGGACCAGATAAATCCGCAAATGCAGAGTGCTCATCAGCCTCTCCAAGACATCAGCTAGTTCCATCCCCCTATCCAATATTATCAACAACTCCTTCCAACATGAAAAAGTTTGAATGGGCATAGCCCAAATACCCATAATGAGCAAGAGAAAGATCAAAGGTGATAGCGTAGTTATACAGAGAAGGAAAGGTTTAAAAAATGAGTGTGGGTGCTGAATCATTATATTGATATTTCTTTTTTGTCTCTAGTACCTTAGAGCAGCTAGAAGTAAAAATCTAAAGTTGTGGAACTGTATCCCATACCAAACTCTGAAATCTGTGTTCTACAACTAATTGTTGCTATATATTTTGAAATTTATTGCTTTTTAGTATATATGTTATTTTTCACCAAAAAGAAAGAGGAGGTATATACCAGAGAAGATAGGATTCAACAAATGAGTATGACTGCTGAATCATTATATTAATATTTCTTTTGGTCTCCAGTGTCTTGGAGCAGCTAGAATAAGAAACAAAAAAATCATGGACCTGTAACCCATACCAACTTTAAAATCTTCTTTGTATATATATTTCACACACACACACAAAAGTCAAACTGCAACCCAGAAATGGGAAAGAATACTTGCAAGTCATATACCTGATAAGGGTCTACTATCCAGAATATACAAAGAATGCTTACAAGTCAATAATGAAAAGTCAGATGAAAATAAAAATTTTAAAATGGGCACAGGATTTGAAGAGAACTTTCTCCAAAGAAGTTGTAAGGCAAAAAGCACATAAAAAGATTCTCAATATCATCAATCATTAGGAAAATGCAAATCAAAATTACAGTGAGATACCACTTCATATTGCTAGGGTGACTATAATTAAAAAAAAACAAAACATTGGAACACTTATGCATTGGGAATGTAAAACTTGTACAGTCCTTGTGGAAAAGTTTGGCAGTTCCTCAACTATTAAACATACAGGTAGCATGTGACCAAGCAATCCACTGCTAGATATATAACCAAGAGAATTGAAAACTTATATCCACACAAAGGTTTATAGGTGAATATTCATAGCAGCATTGTTCATAATAATCAAAAGTTAGATATATCATTATCATATATATCATGTTCATAATATCAAAACTCAAATGTCCATCAAGTGAGGGGTGGATAAATAAAATGTCTTTATGTAAAATGGAATATTGTTCAGTCATATAAAATAAAATATTGGAACATGCTACAACATGTATGAACCTTGGAAACATTATGCTAAGTGAAAGAAGCCAGTCACAAAAAAATACATATTTTATGATTCCATTTATATGAAATGCCCAAAATAGGAAAATCTATAATGACAAAAAAGCAGATTATTAATTTCCTAGGGCAAAAAGTGGGGGGTGAGGGAGGATGAGAAGGTTGAGAAGAGACTGTGAATGGGTACAGGGTTTCTTTTGGGGGTGATAACAAATGTCCTGAAACTGATTATGATGAGGGATGTGCATGACTTGGTGAATATAAAATAATGTGCTTGGAAATTTATTGCTTTTTTGTATCTATGTTATGTTTCACAATTTAAAAAAAGTTAAAACAAAACTAAATTACTGAGATGGAAAATAGCAAAAATAAAATAAATTGAAAGGTCATTAGCAGAGGTCCAACATCTGAAAAGTAGGAGTTCCACAAGGAGAAAACAGAAAAAGTGGAGGGAAGGCAATTAACAATGAAGTAACTACACTTCCCAGGACTGAGGAACATACAGTTTTGACTGAAAGGGTCTACAGAGTGCCAAGCACATAGGATGAAAACATACCATGGTAGGGGATGGTCCGAGCATAGTCTGCTGCTTTTCCCTGCGACCCACAAATAGACTCTACTTGGGACTGTATTACATCTTGCTTCTAGGATGGGATGATAAATGTAAGCTGACTTCCTTCTTAGGAGTGCCAGGAGGTGAAACATCTGCTAGCAGATAATGGCCTGCTGGCATATTCCTTCCCCTTTTGCCTGAACATAGGTAAACATTCACTGGAGGCAGCCTGGCTAAAAATATGAAAGTATGTCCTTCTTATGGCTCCGAGCTCATCTGTGCTGCTCTATTTGCTCCTAGCTGGGAGGAAGTAGCAACTGTTCACTATTGCACAGGAGGCATGCATATGGTTCACCTGCCTGTGTTGACCATAGGGGCCCGGTGCCCATTTGTGAAGCTAACCTTTCTGTCTCTTCTCTCTGTGAATAAAATTTCTTCCATCAGTGCCTGTGTGAATCATACTTTTGCTGGTAACCTCCAAACCCACAAACCATGGAGTGGGTTATGATCCTAGAACTGCTTTCCTGATGGCAGACACTGGTGTGCACATGCTGCCCTCCATGCAATGAGACCCCTCCCCTGGAGGTGGTACTATGCCTCTTTCCAAACCACAGTTTGGTACAATGATTCAGGTGTTGACAGTTAGACATACACCCTCACCAAGGCACATCATTAAGGATCCTTGGAGGAAAAATAAAGTTCTAAGAGTTCTGAGAGACAAAAGGAAACTGCTCAAAATTAGCTGTTACAAGACCATAGAGCAATGCCTTTGGAATTCTGTACGAAAATGATATCCAACTATAATGATGTTAAATTATCAATGGTAGGAGAAGAGAATAAAGTCATCTTTAGATGTCAGAGGGAACATTCTCAAATCTGCATGCCACCAAAACAGGGAACAAATCAAGAAAAGGAATACACAGAACACAGAAAACAGGAAATCCAATGTAAGAGGTAAAGGAAATTCCAGAATGGTAGTGGACCCAGGTAGAGGGCAGTCAGTCCAGACTGGTACAGGGACCAGAATTTCTCCTCAAGGTGGACCCACAGTCCCATCACCTTTATTGCTGGGACCCACGAGGATGATGATGTCTGGGAAAGGAAAGGGTAAGACCATGAAGATGTATGTTCCTACAGGTAAGGGTTACAGAAGTTTCACGACTCTTTCAACCATCTAAGCCAGAGCAGTTTATAGTGCAATGCAGAAATGCAAAATCTGCCTGAATTTGTGGAATTCTATATTAGTCATGCACACGTACACAGAGATATCCAGGAACTGGTTTAACAGCAGTGGCCTTTAGGGGAGGTGTGTGCCCCTGACTGACTTTTTACTATTTATCCTTTAATTTTTTTGACTTGCATACCACAAGAAGAACACATGTTAAAAAATGAAATTAGAAAAACAAAGGCATGTCATTACTGCAGGGTGCTGAAAATAGATGGTTATTAATATTTTAAAACTTTTAACTTATGTGTGAGACTAAAGCAAAAAATGTTTATTTGGTACAAAATTTATATTTTGACTAGAGCATTTCCTAATATAACTTATGTAGACAGCTTAATTGAACACCATTAGCACATGGAACCTTGAGTAGGACATGAGATTTTGTAGTTTTGTCCAGAGTGATGCCCTGATAAATCCCAGAGTGATTTGATCAGTGAATGAAAAAGTATTTGCAAAGAATGGTGAGAATGGGGGAAAATTCAACTTCCCCAAGTTGAATTCTTGATATCCTCACAAGCAGTACAGAAAATCAAAGCTACAGGCTGAGCCCCCAGTCT
>PVIY010009903.1:0-30813 GCA_004026745.1 Myrmecophaga tridactyla | reverse complement strand
CCCAGGGGTGTCAACTTTCCTGGCAACATGGGACAGAGATCCTAGGGTGAGCTGAGACTCAATATCAAGGGATTGAGAAAAACCCTAGAATGAACTGAGCCTCAGCATCAAGGGATTGAGAAAACCTTCTCAACCAGGAGGGGGAAGAGTGAAATGAGACAAAGTGTCAATGGCTGAGAGATTCCAGGCAGAGTCGAGAAGTTGTCCTGGAAATTATTCTTCCGCATTAAGTAGATATCACCTTGTTATCAAGATGTAATGGAGAGGCTGGAGGGAACTGCCTGAAAATGTAGAGCTGTGTTGCAGTAGCCATGTTTCTTGAAGATGATTGGATAATGATAAAGCTTTCACTATGTGACTGTGTGATTGTGAAAACCTTATGTCTGATGCTCCTTTTATTTACCTTCTCAAGAGACGAGTAGAACATATGGAATAAAAATGGGTAATGGGGGGAACAAATGTCAAAAAAAATGAAATTATGTCCCAATTTTAAAAAAGAATGGAAGGAAATTATCAGAGGAATAAGTAGTTTTATGAAACCTGTTTCAGTTATATATTTTATTTATCTTTTATTTCTATTTTATTTTTTCCCCTTTCTCACCATTCCTCTGAGGGGACTTTGCATATACTTTTTTATTCACTGTTCAAATCACTCTGGGATTTATCAATGCATCACTCTGGACAAACCTACAAAATCTGATGTCCTACTCAAGTTTCCATGTACTATGATGTTCAATTAAGCTGTCCACATAAGTTATATTAGGAAATGCACTAGTCAGAATATAAATTTTGTACCAAATAAACATTTTCTGCTTTAGTCTCACACATAAGTTAAAGTTTTAAAATATTAATTACCATCTATTTTCAACACCCTGCAGTATTGACATTCCTTTGTTCTTCCTCATGCAAAAATATTTTTAAATTTGTACACTTAATTACTGTCATTATACACTCTCAGCATTTCTAGATTATACCATCTCAATCTTTATCATCTATCTTTCTTTCTGATTTCAATTGTGCCCCCCAGGCCTCCTCCCTCTATCATTTCACAATCAGCTTCATTCAGTTCTAACATACTGTATTAAGTTAGGTAGTACTGTGCTATCCATTTCTGAATTTTTATAATCAGTCCTATTGCACAATCTGTATCCCTTCAGCTCCAATTACCCAATATCTACCCTATCTCTATCTCCTGATGGTCTCTTTTACCATCTGAAATTCTTCAAGTTCATTCACTAATGTTAGTTCATATCAGTGAGACCATACAGCATTTGTCCTTTTGTTTCTGGCTAATCTCACTTACCATAACGTCCTTAAGTTCCATCCATGTTGTTACATACTTCATAACTTTATTCTGCCTTACAGTTGCATAATATTCCATCATATGTATATAGCACATTACTTCACCATACAGAATACAAAATGTGAAGACAAGGCAAATCAATTTCATCTCCCCCACCTGACCACTTTTGCTAAAGAATGGCTCACATAATATCCTGGAGCTCTTGCTGAGATTGCCATCATGATCTTGGAGTGCTGAACCTTCCCCATGTAGCATAATGAATGTGAAGTCTTCTACACCCATCCTTTGGGATTGCTAAAAGGAAAATCCCTCATCACCAAACACTGATATTAGAAATACCATTCACGTACTTTTTTTTTTGTCAACCCCCCCCCCACCTTTTAAATAGTTAAAATATATTCAAGTACACATGGGTACTGAACCTCGAAGTACAAGCACACCCTGGGCAAATGTTCAATTCACAACAGCACCCTGGAATGAGCAAGCAGACAAGCACATTTTAAAATATCAACAGTGAGAAGTAAACCTAAATGTTCATACAATGGCAGAAAATCCTGTTCTGGGTGATAGAAAGAAAATGACTGGTTAAAGAAATAGGTCCAGAGGTTGGCATAATCTAGAATTTCATTTGGAGTATCTATCTAGAAGGAATCATAGCTGTTACATATCCCAACATACAGCTGGAACATGGGAAATGGAAACTATATTACACTAATAGTTTTCTCATACAGAGTTTTAAAAAAATCTACCAGGCAGGCCATGGTGGCTCAGCAGGCAGAGTTCTTGTCTGCCATGCTGGAAACCTGGGCTCAATTCCTGTTGCCTGCCCATGCAAAAAAAAAAAAAAAAAAAAAACTACCAAAAACAAAATCATATTGCGTTTTTCCCTCAACTAACCATTTTACTCCAAGAATGGCTGATAAAATCAAGACTCTATATTCTAGTGATCTAGAATGGAAGGAACATTTTCTGGTTGAAGGTGCCTTGTTATGAAGCCATTAATTTTTAAGCTCAAAATGAACCCTGCATTGGGGGCAGGCAATGGTGGCTAAGTGGCAAAGTTCTCTACTGCCATGTTGGATACCTGGGTTCAATTCCTTGAGCCTGTCCATGTCAAACCCCCTCCCCCCAAAAAAAACAAAAAAAACCCTGAATTGGATACAGAAATCTGTGAAATGTGGGCATAATTCTGAAAATGTGAAGAACAGATTTCATTCATTCAGTTGGTAACTCTAAGAAGACTCACTAAAGCATTAAAATGGCACCCTAGAAATAGTTCACAGTAAAACCTAATTTTCTATATTAGGCTTCATCATATGAGTGTAACTATTCAGTCATCAGAGAACAAGCTGGAATGCTGCATAATTAGGCTCCACTGTGGACAGTTCCACCCACAGGAAATGACATCTGCTGTAACGTGTACACTTATGCCAGCAAATGAATCTGGGTCCCTTCAACCTTATAATTGTGTACCTGGGAAAAGAAAGCAAAAATACTTTCTTAAGAGGGTAAGACTTAAAATCCAAAAAGCAAAATGGCAGAAGAAAGTACTGCCCATACAGAAATAACACTAAATGTTAATGGATTAAACTCCCCAATCAAAAGATAGAGACTGGCACAATGGATTAAAAAACAGGACACATCTATATGCTGTCTACAGGAAACATATCTTAGACCCAAAGATAAACATAGGTTGAAAGTGAAAGGTTGGGAAGATATTTCATGCAAATAACAATCAGAAAAGAGGAGGAGCAGCTATACTAATTTCCAACAAATTAGATTGCAAGTGTAAAACAGTTAAAAGAGACAAAGAAGGACAGTATGTATTAATAAAAGGAACAATTCAACAAGAAGATATAACAATCATGAACATTCATGCACCAAGCCAGAATGCTCCAAAATAACATGAGGCAAAAACTGAAAAGAGAAATAGACACATCTACCATAATAGTTGGAGACTATTCTCCACTCTCATCAATGGACAGAACATCTAGACAGAGGATCAAAAAAAGAAACAGAGAATTTGAATAATACAATAAATGAGCTAGACTTAACAGACATTTATAGAACATTATACCCCACAACAGCAGGATACACCTTTTTCTCAAGTGCTCATGGATCATTCTCAAGGATAGACATTATGCTGGGTCACCAAGCAAGTCTCAATAAATTTAAAAAGACTGAAATCATACAAAACACTTTCTCAGATCAAAAAGGTATGAAGCTGGAAATCAATAATAGGCAGAGTGCCAGAAAAGTCACAAATATATGGAGGCTCAATAACACACTCTTAAACAATCAGTGGGTCAAGGAAGAAATTACAAGAGAAATCAGTAAATATCTTGAGGTAAATGAAAGTGAAAACATGACATATCAAAATTTATGGGATGCAGCAAAGGCAGTGCTAAGAGGGAAATTTATTGCCCTAAATGCCTATAAGAAGAAAGAACAAAAATTGAGGAATTAACTGTCCACTTGGAAGAATTAGAGAAAGAACAGCAAACTAACCCCAAAGCAAGCAAAAGGAAAGAAATAATGAAGATTAGAGCAGAAATAAATGAAATTGAGAACATGAAAACAATTGAGAAAATCAACAAAAACAACAAAACCAGAAGTTGGGTCTATGAGAAAATCAATAAAATTGATGGACCCTTAGCGAGGTTGACAAAAAGAAGAGAGAGGATGCAAATAAATAAAATCAGAAATGGAAGAGGAGACATAACTAGTGACCCCACAGAAATAAAGGAAGTAATGAGAGGGTACTATGAACAACTTTACGCTAATAAACAAGACAATGTAGACAAAATGGACAACTTCCTAAAAAGGAATGAACAACCAACATTGACTTGAGAAGAAATAGATGACCTTAAGGTCAATCACAACTAAAGAAATTGAATCAGTCATTAAGAAGTTCCCCCAAAAGAAAAGTCCAGGACCACATGGCTTCAATGTGAATTCTACCAGACAGTCAAGAAAGAATTAGTACCAGTCCTGCTCAAACGCATCAAAAAAATTGAAAAAGAGGGAAAGCTACCTAATTCATTCTACAAAGCCAACATCACCTTCATACCAAAGCCAGGCAAAGATATTACAAAAAAAGAAAACTACAGACAAATCTCTCATGAATACAGATGCAAAATCCTCAACAAAATTACTGCAAATAAAATCCAGCAGCATATTAAAAAAGTTATACACCATGACCAAGTAGGATTCATCCCAGGTATGCAAGAATGGTTCAACATAAGAAAATCAGTTAATGTAATACACCCTATCAACAAATCAAAGGAGAAAAACCACATGGCCATCTCAATTGATGCAGAAAAGGCATTTGACAAAATTCAACATTCTTTCCTGTGGAAAACACTTCAAAGGATAGGAATAGAAGGGAATTTCCTCAACATGATAAAGGGAATATATGAAAAACCCACAGCTAACATCATCCTCAATGGGTAAAAACTGAAAACTTTCCCCCTAAGACAGGAACAAGACAAGGATGTGCACTATCATCACCACTTTTATTCAACACTGTGTTGGAAGTTCTAGCAAGAGCAATGAGACAAGAAAAAGAAATAAAAGGCATCAAAATTGGAAAGGAAGAAGTAAAACTCTCACTGTTTGCAGATGATATGATACTATATGTCAAAAATCCTGAAAAATCCACAGCAAAACTACTAGAGCTAATAAATGAGTACAGCAAAGTGGCAGGTTACAAGATCAACACTCAAAAATATGTAGTGTTTCTATGCACTTGTAATGAACAATCTGAGGGGGAAATCATGAAAAAAATTCCATTTACAATTACAACCAAAAGAATAAAATATTTAGGAATAAATTTAACTAAAGAAACAAAAGACCTATACAAAGAAAACTACAAGAAATTGTCAAAAGAAATCACAGAAGACCTAAATAAATGGAACGGCATACCGTGTTCATGGATTGGAAGACTAAATATAATTAAGATGTCAGTTCTACCTAAATTGATTTACAGATTCAATGCAATACCAATCAAAATCCCAACAACTTACTTTCAGACATAGAAAAAACCAATAACCAAATTTATCTGGAAGGGCAGGTTGCCCCGAATAGCTGAAACTATTCTGAGAAAGAAAAATGAAGTTGGAGGTCTCACACTGCCTGACTTTAAGGCGTACTACGAAGCTACAGTGGCCAAAACACCATGATACTGGCATAAAGATAGATATACTGACCAATGGAATCGAATAGAGGGTCCAGATACAGACCCTCTCATCTAAGGACAATTGATCTTTGATAAGGCAGTCAAGCCAACTCACTGGGACAGAACAGTCTCTTCAACAAATGGTGCCTAGAGAACTGGATATCCACATGCAAAAGAATGAAAGAGGATCCATATCTCACACCCTATACAAAAATTAACTCAGAATGGATCAAAGACCTAAACATTAGATCTAAGAACATAAAACTGTTAGAAGGAAATGTAGGGAAATATCAATCTTATAATAGGAGTCAATTTCCTAGACATCACACCCAAAGCAAGAGCATTGAATAAATAAATAAATAAATAGAAACTCCTCAAAATTAAACACTTCTGTACATCAAAGATCTTCATCAAGAAAGTAAAAAGAGGGCGGCTGCCGTGGCTCAGCAGGCAGAGCTCCGACCTGCCGTGCTGGAGGTCTGGAGTTCGATCCCTGGTGCCTCCTGCCCATATGCAAATTAAAAAAAAAAGAAAAAGAAAGTAAAAAGACAGCCTACACAAAGGAGACAATATTTTGAAATGATATATCAGATAAAGGTCTAGTATCCAGAATTTATAAAGAGATTGTTCAACTCAACAACAAAAAAACAGCCAATCCAATTACAAAATGGGCAAAAGACTTGAACAGATACTTCTCAGAAGAGAAATAACAATGGCCAAAAGGCATATGAAAAGATGCTCAACTTCCCTGGCTATTAAGGAAATGCAAATCAAAACCATAATGAGATATCATCTCACACCCATGAGAATGGCCATTATCAATAAAACAGAAAATGACAAGTGCTGGAGAGGATATGGAGAAAGAGGCACACTTATCCACTGTTGATGGGAATGTCAAATGGTACAACCGCTGTAGAAGGCAGTTTGGTCTTCCTATACTCAGGAAGCTGAGTATAGAATTGCCATATGACCCGGCAATATAATTGCTAGGTATGTACTCAGAGGACATGAGGGCAAAGACACAAACAGACATTTGCACACCAATGTTTACAGCAGCATTATTTACAATTGCGAAGAGATGGAAACAGCCCAAATGTCTATCAACAGACAAGTGTCTAAACAAGCTGTGGTGTATACATAAGATGGAATATTAAGCAGCTGTAAGATAGAATAAAGTTATGAAGTATTTAACAACATGGATGGACCTTAAGGACATTATGCTGAGTGAGATTAGCCAGAAACAAAAATACTGAATGGTCTCACTGATATGAACTAACATAATGAATAAACCTGGAATATTTCTGTTAAGAACAGAGGTCATGAGGAGATAGAAATAGGGTAGTTAATGGGTAATTGGAACTGAAGGGATATAGATTGTGCAATGGGACTGATTATAAAAATTCAGAAATGGATAGCACAACACTACCTAACTGTAATACAATAATGTTAGAACACTGAATGAAGCTGAATGTGAGAATGATAGAGGGAGGAGGCCTGGGAGCACAAATGAAATCAGAAGGAAAGATATACGATAAAGACTGAGATGGTATAATCTAGGAATGCCTACAGTATATAATGATAGTGATTAAATGTACAGATTTAAAAATGTTTTGCATGAGGAAGAACAAAGGAATGTCAATAATGCACGGTGTTGAAAATAGATAGCAATTAATATTTTTAAACTTTTAACTTACGTGTGAGACTAAAGCAAAAAATATTTATTTGGTACAAAATTTATACTTTGACTAGTGCATTTCCCAATATAACTTATGTGGACAGCTTAATTGAACACCACAAGTTCAATTGAGTAGGGCATGAGATTTTGTAGGTTTGTCCAGAGTGATGCCTCAATAAATCCCAGAAGGATTAGAACAGTGAATAAAAAAGTATAAGCAAAGTCCCTTGGGGGAATGGTGAGAAAGGGGGACATTCAACTTACCCAAGTGGAGAATTCTTGATATTCTCATGAGCAGGGGGACAACCAAAGCAATAGGCTGAGCCCCCAATCTTGGGATTTGTTCATATGAAAGTTAACCCCACAAAGGACAGGCTAAGCCTACTGAAAATTAGGCCTAAGAGTCACTCCCAAGAGAACCTGTTTTGTTACTCAGATGTGGCCTCTCTCTCTCTCAGCCAACACAAGCAAATTCATTGCCCTTCCCCTCTCTATGTGGAACATAACTCCCAGGGGCGTGGCAACATGGGACAGAAATCCTAAAATGAGCTGGGACTCAGTACCAAGGGATTGAGAAAACCTTCTCAACCAAAAGGGGAAAGAGAGAAATGAGACAAAATAAAAGTGTCAATGGCTGAAAGATTCCAGAGTCGAGAGGTTATACTGGAGTTTTATGCATTAAATAGATGTCATGGTCAGGTTCATGTGTCAACTTGGCCAAGTGGTGGTACCTGTTCGTCTGGTTGGGCAAGTGCTGGCCTGTCTGTTGCAATGAGGACATTTCATAGAATTAAATCATGATCATGTCAGCAGTATCCAGAGCTGATTACAAATGGGATCATTTGTAATCAGCCAAGGGGAGTGTCTTCTGCAATGAGTGATGCTTAATCTAATCACTGGAAGCCTTTTAAGGAGGATTCAGAAGAGAAAGGCTCTCTTCCTGCTTTGGCTGGCAAGCCTCTCCTGTGGAGTCTGTGCAGATCCTCCATTGGAATTGTCAGCTTCACAGCCTGCCCTGTGGATTTTGGATTCTGCATTCCCATGGTCACATGAGATACTTTCATAAATTTTATATTTGCAAGTGTTGCCTGTTGATTATGTTTCTCCAGAGAACCCTAATTAATACTACTGATATCACTTTCTTAGTTAAGGTATAAGAGAGAGGCTGGAGCGAAGTGCCTGAAAATGTAGAGCTGTGTTCTAGTAGCCATGTTTCTTGAAGATGATTGTTAATGACATAGCTTTCGCAATTTGACTATGTGATTGTGAAAACCTTGTGTCTGATGCTTCTTTTATCTATCTTATGGACAGATGAGTAAAACATATGGATTAATAGTATATGGAAATGTTAGTGATCAATGAAAGGGAAGGGTAAGGGGTGTGGTATGTATGAATTTTTTTTTTGTTTTCTTTTCTTTTTCTGAATTGATGCAAGTGTTCCAAGAAATGACCATGATAATGAATATACAACTATGTGATGAAAAAAAGAATGTACATATTGTATGTTGATGATTGGTTTTATTAATAAAAATTAAAAAAAAAAGAGGGCAGGACTACCTAGAGGCTCACTCTGGAAACATATCAAAACATCATGGGAAAGCTGTTGATTTTTACAAAATTAATAAGCTGTTAATTTTAGTATCTTATTTGACTGGAGGAATCTATTTGTCATGTACGCACCAAGCAAAAAAACAGGGACATTAAAAAAAATGTCAAGTAGAAAAATTAGTCATAATAGAGAAGAATCCATTCAAAGTAGGTAAAGCATAGTTTATAAGCTGAGAAAAATATGCAAAAGAATTTTATGAATTTGTCTTCCATGTAACTTAGTATTTATTTCATGTTAACCAATTCAATAGCACTGATAACTCCCTATTAAAGATGTTTTAGAATATCTACTTAAAAAAACAAACTATTTTTAAGCCAGAACATTAAAGCCTACATTTGTGCATCCATCTGTATGCTATTTTGCAAGGTATCTTCATGGCGCCAAGATGCTAAAGGTTTAATAAAATAATTAAAAAAATCTCAAGTCCCAGAGAAACAGAGAATGTTTCAAGTTTTCTGAACTACATTTAAAAAAGTAATTTATATCAATGCAATCTGGATTTTCCAATATAAATACCATTCAATGGTGGGTTGTCAAAACTTTAAAGCAATAGGGTTTGGAGGACCCTCACAATAAAAGCCATCAAATCATAATTTTACAAGTAAAATTATTTTCAGCACTGGGCCACATTACATAAAATACCTTAACTTTTCTTAGTTTGAATTGTGTAGTTTACTCCAAAATTCTTGTAGGAACTTTAGGTCGATACACTGACATTGCAGTTTATACTTTGCAACACAGCAGGTAACTCTAACACAGAAGAAACTATGTAATGGGGCACAGGGGATGACTCCTGCAGTGCTATTCCACTTTTGTTTATCCAGACTGTTGCTCTCAGTCCTGCATTGAGGCCTCCTTGTATATCAGTTTCTAGAGTGTCACCAACCATCACACAGGCACCAGGCTCAACTCTGAGGAGATCACAGCAGTAAAAAAATATGGAAGGTGCTGGTTTCTCCTCTTTCTGCTCTCCACCTACAACAATAGCATCAAAGAAGGACCGACAAGCACAAGCCTCAATCTTCTCTCTCTGGGTCTGTCTGTCTCCATTTGTTAACAGAAGTAGGCAGACCTCCTTTCGAAGTTCAGTGAGCATGGCTTTGACATCTTCTGCTAGTGCCATATGCTGCAAGCGCGTAGATTTCCAAAGAAAATAACATTCTTCGGCTAGTTTCCTATTGGCCGCACCACCCTTTGTTTCCTGGATTGCTTCTTCCCACTGTGAAGTCCTTAGATCAGTAATGCATGTCTTGGAAGGATCAAAACATTCACTGCTGAGTTTAACTTGAACTTTATCACAGATAATTTCAGCCTCTTCTTTGTAATGGTATTTTGATTGTAACAGCTTTATCACCTAAGCAGAGGAAAATAACCCTATTAACACACTTTATGTCTTTCATAGTCATGTCCTGAGAAGCTGAGATTCTGCAAACCTAGGGCAGAGGGTGACTGAGAGATTCTAACTCTATTTCTCTGCCTTAAGGCAGCTCTATCACACCTGGTAGCCTTATTTTTCAAGAATAACAGAGTGAAGGCCCCCCAACCTCTCTAGAGAACTTTCTCTCTTTTTTTTTAGCCAATTTCTGGTTCAGAAGATTCTTCATATATAGCTAATAAACATCTTCACATAGTTTTAAGTCCATTATTTTTCATTCTGGTCATGAAGATGTGAAAACAAAACTTGTATTAATATTTTATAAGCAGTTTCAATTTCTGTAAACAATAATTTATATTCTTTTCAGAAAAAAATAACACTAGTTCATTGAACCTTTTCTCATCTACTGCTATTTCACATTCAGAAGGCCTAAATTAACCATCATATAGAATGGGACCTGATTCTGTACTTTTAAAAGTGTATCTACATAACTCTAATGGAATCAGACATGTCCTGTGGTTTCAGAGGATCAATGATCTAGTGCTTCTTCCAAACCTAATTTTTCTGACACAACACTTCCAGTAGTTTTGAGTCAACGTCTTTGTTTTCCTGGTTCTCTCATCAGAATTAGGCACTCCCACATCTCTTTATCTTGGCTTTTATTACATTAGGTTTATCCATCTGACCTGTCTCCAAACTAAGGAGGCCAGTACTATGCCAAATGCTCAAATACATTATTTCTAACCTTTTCTACAACTTTGCAAGAGCAAAGAGGAGGAAAGTGATGAGGAAAGAGAAATTCAGAATTATGGTACCTGCCCAAAGCCACTTTACACAACTGTATTAGGTGCTAGAGACTGAGTCCCTTGTCCTAAGGGCAAACAAGCAGATACGTAATCACCAGAAAATGCTGAGTTGGCTGCCCTGACAATTTTATGAACAAGAACTATGGAAACAAAATGGAAGGGGTCATGTTGCCCAGCAGAGGATGCCACATTTAAACCAAGGAGTTATTAAGCAGACAAGGTTGTAGGAGCAACTAGTTAGGAATAAAGTTGTTGTCACTGAGCGTCAGACCCCCTGATCCCGTCTATCTCTTTCTCATCATTCCTTAATATCCTTCACGCTCTGCTCCAATGTGGAAGCAACACAAGGTGGGAAGGGAAGAGAGGATCAAATCATTCTAGATAGAAAAGCATGAATAAAGGTACAGAGCTTGGAATTTTGTAAACTGGAATGGGCAAGAAGCTGAGTTCAGTCAAACTGGAAGGCATGTGCGGGGCAATGCTAAGCTAAGAGGGTGGAGAGCCTACTTAGACCCACCCTTGAACCACATGCTGTAGCAGGTGCTGCTCTGATGCCCTTGGCACTCGCCATTCCCATACACGTCAATGTCTTCATACTGCAGTGGTCATGCCTCTTTGCTTGAGGGCTTTATTGGCCAGAGGGGACACATTCGCATAAGCTGGGGCTGAAATGTTGCCCTGGGAGCAGCCCTCCACCAATGATGGCAGAAATATCTTAGTTTTCTTGCCCTTGGGTGGGACAACTGAGCATGTTCTACACACTGTCTCCAAGGGTTTCCCAGTTACCAGTAACCTGCTCATTAACTCATCCTGTATTAGCTTCTTTCCCTTCCCTACCTCAGTTCCCCACTCCCCTCCAAAGCTTCCTAGGATCATCCCAAATGAACTACCTCCACTTAAAGTCCTTGTGCATCTGAGGGAACTCAACCAGGTCAAGGAGGTTTTGGACCTCTGGGGATGAGTTAAATGTAAACAGTTGCTTCAAAAATATGTTACGCAGTCAAACAAGTTAAAATGTGATGCCTTAACCATAAAGGGTGGTATGCTACTCACACCAAAAACTCAATTCAGCTATTGAAAAGATAAAAGAGACAAATACATATTTTCTTTTTCCCTCACAGTAGAAAAATCACATACTGCAAAAGTAAAGGGATTTTTCTCTACATGGGACATGACTCCCAGGGTGTGGACCTTCCTGGCAAGGTGGGACAGAAATCCTAGAATGAGCTGGAACTCAGCATCAAGGGATTGAGAAAACCTTCTCAACCAAAAAGGGAAAGAGTGAAATGAGACAAAATAAAGTGTCAATGGCTGAGAGATTCCAAACAGAGTCGAGAGGTTATCCTGGAGGTTATTCTTTCTCATTAAATAGACATCACCTTTTTAGTTAAGGTGTAATGGAGAGGCTGGAGGGAACTGCCTGAAAATGTAGAAATGTGCTCCAGTAGCCATGTTTTTTTCACATGGGCAGGCACCGGGAATCGAACCTGGGTCCTCTGGCATGGCAGGCAAGCACTCTGCCTGCTGAGCCACCGTGGCCAGCCAATAGCCATGTTTTTTGAAGATAACTGTATAACGATATAGCTTTTGCAACATGACTGTGTGATTGTGAAAACCTTGTGTCTGATGCTTTTATCTACTTTATTGACAGAAGAGCAAAACATATGGATTAAAAATAAATAAATAATAGGGGGAAATGTTAAAATAAATTTAGTAGCTTGAAATGCTAGTGATCAATGAAAGGGAGGGGTAAGGGGTATGGTCCAGAACTAAGTAAATACTGTCAGTACTAGGGTTTAGCTAATTGTGACTTAAAACAAAATTTTGAGGGCTAGTTTATAATATACTTTATTATAAAACTGTGATCAAGACAAGTATTTTCTGAATATCAATTATTTGGACATGAAGTGGCTGAATACCAAATAAATCTAATTTAAAAATACAAAATTACAAAATACCAGGACAGTCTGCACAGCCTAACAACTCAAGCACTCTCCTGTTAGCTTTAGTTCAAGTCTTTGCTCAAATGTCACCTTCTCAAGGAGACCTAATCTGACCAACCTATTTAAATCTGCAAATTGTTCCCTCCTCCTTTTTTCACTAACACACTTATAAATACATTTAATTTCTTACATTTTCAATCATTACCACTAGAAGGTGAACTCACAAATGCAAAGAACTTTTCTTGCTTTGCTCACTGAGAAACCCTAAATTTCTACAGAAGGCTTCCTCTCAAATAACTCTGAAAGACAGGCCTGACAAGGAAGGTAAAAAAAAGTAATACTGATTAGTGTGCAACTCCTTCTCTACAAGACAAGGGCTATGGCTGGTTTTTGCCTCTCTCCTCCATGCTCCCTTCAGAATGACTTAGGAAAACCAGTATGTTACTTCTAAATAGGCCAACTGAAAATTGTTGTTGTATTTTTATGTGATAAAGTTCCTTGTATAGTCAAACGTGCACGATTCCACCCTGTCCATTTCCTAGGGTATCTATAAAAGAGGCAACAGCAGACCCAACGTGACACTGGTAGTCTGGAGACCACCATCTCTAGCCGCTCACCCTGCATTCAGATACCCATTTACCACATGTCAAATAAAGATAGTTTGTTTCCTCTGAGGAACTTCACTATTTGGTTGTAGGCACCTGAGACATATAAATTAACTTGACAGGAGCATTAAGAGACATTTGACAAAGCAGTTCTGATACAAGTGAGGGGTAAAACCCAGGAAGAAATACAATCTGATGTTTGTTTTAGAAACATCATTGTGGCAGGAATGTGGAGGATGAACTGGAAGTGTTAAACTTGGAGACATGACCATGGCAGTGATCCAGATGAGAGATGAGCGCAGTGGGTTTGACAGTGGGTATTAGCAGAAGGACTAACAGGACAACTGCGTAGAGCAGTAGAATGAATTGGTGATAGAACTCATGGAGTGAACACTGGGTGCTTTGTACTTCCCATGCATTATATTAAAGCTAACTGATAGGGATTTAAAGGTCTAATATCATCATTCAAAATAATTTTTTTGTATGCTGTATGGCGGGGGTTACATTTCATTCTTTTTCTATGTGATTATCCTGTTATTGCAGCAACATATGTTGAATTTTTGTCTGTTTGCTTTGTTTCAGGGAAGTGGAAGGGCTGGGAATCAAACCTGGTCTCCTGCATGGTAGGTGAGAATTCTACCACTGAACTACCCTTGCACCCTCTCATCATTCAAATTTTATAATGATGATTTGAGACTTAAAGCATGGGTAACTTGCTCTGCAGCTTTCAGTTAAATATTGGGAACTGCGGGTTTTAAACCCAAATCTATCTGATTTTAAAGCCTCAACACTTGGCTTCAGCACAAAGAAAATTAGGAATAAAGTATTTAATTGCAATGCACTGGCCTCAGCCTGCTTAGGAGGACATTCAGGTGAATATGTATTGTTGCCAACTGTACTACCTCCAACAATATACCATACAGTTGGGGGCAATATAAGCATAGGATGGTGGCCCTGAGGTCAAAGTCAAGAATATGGAAGGGGCAGTAAACAAGGTCAAATGTCTCAGTAAAGTCATTAAGTTGGACTTAAAATGTCCACTGATTCCGGCAGTTCTGGAAGTGCCTAATGACCTGAAAAACCCATTTTCATTCTAGTGGTAAAGACACTAAACTGCAGTGGATTTAGGAATAAAAAGAAAGTAAAGACTTGGAACTGATGGGTAGATTTCTCCTGAAAAAGTATGGCTGTTCAAAGAAATAAGCAACATCTGGGACAAAGGGTCTAAGGAAGGCTTTCTTTTTAATTTTTTTAAAAAAAATCTGTGACAGACCCAGAGATGGGGTGGGGTGGTGTGTACCAAGAGAAAGGATGAAGAGCTTGAAGATTCACGGAGACAAAAACTAACTGGTGAAGCATGAAGAGTTGGAGCACACACTCGGGGTTGGAAACATTAGTATTTGAAAAGTATTTTTTTTTTCCACATGCAATCACCTTTAGTTTTCTCCTTTAAGGGATCATCAAAAGGAAACAAAGAGCAGGGTAGGGAGTTGGTGAGCATGAGAAGGGTCTAAAGACATCTGTGGGTAGAGAGAGGAGAGGATGTTGCTGAGCAACTCTTCATGAAAGGACTGCCCTGAGCAGCAGGGACTTTCACTTTGAGTGAAAGAAATCAACAGATGGTCTCATCCACAGCAGGGAGGTGGGAAGGGGGATTTCTGCAAAGAAAATTCTCTTAAGTCTATTCTGACCCAGGGTTTGAGTCCAGACTCACCATTAATAGTTGTAAAGCGAGCCTACTTATCTGAGCGTCCTCAAAGATCCATCAAAGAGGAAGTTGTGGGGGTGACTCTTCTTCAGGGCAATCACAGAGCACCTGGCCGGGAACTGGATCTAGGTTGGTCCAAACCTGGTTCTATGCCTTGCAAGCACCTCTACCAGCGCGGCAGATTTAACGAAATATTTCTGGGTCCCAAGAACTGAAGGCAAGTTTAAGAATTTATAAACGAGGAAGAGTTGGACACAGAAGGAAGAAGGCCATATGAAGACGAATCTCTAATGGAGTGACGCAGCCACAAGCCAAGGAACACCCTGGGACCTCCAGAAGAGGCAAGTGGGGTTTCCCTCCTAGAGCCTTCTGAGGGAGCGCGGTCTGGGAACACCTGGCTTTCCGAGTTCAGGCCTCCAGAACTGTGACAGAATAATTTTCTGTTGCAAGGCACCCAGTCTGCGGGGCTCTGTATGGGCTTGGGGGAAGCTCCTGCGCCATTCCGGTTGCCCCAGCCCTCTGGCCCCTCTCCTCAGCTCCTTTCGCCGCAGGGACAGGTGTGGGTCCCCACCACCTCCCCGGGGCTCCAAGCACGAGACCCGGCCGGTGCAGAGTCTATGAGTGGGCGATGTGGGATTGCGGGAACAAGGGGACCGGAGAGCCCGGAGCCGCCCTGGGCGCCGTTACCTCCAACATGCCCTTCTGACTCGCGCCGGCCGTATCGATGAGCGTGTTGTCCAAGTCAAAGAAGACAGCCTGCACCCCGCTAATCCCCATCGCGCCCGCCGCCCACGCCACGCGCCGACACGCCTAGCGGTCTACGCATGCGCGATTCGGTCTTGAGGGCGGTGCCTCGCCGTCACCTGACCGGATCGCTCGCGCAGGCGCCTCTGTTGCAGTCTCCCTGGAACTTCCGTGAGCTATATCAGCGCCTGAGCTGCTGAGAAGGGTGAGATCCCGGGCGAGTTTGGAATGCACCCGCTGTCTGCGAGTGTACCCGCAAGCTCCTGGCAGAGTTTGGAGGCCTGGGTGCTGGACTTCTTGTCCTGTTTCTGCTATCCTCGTTTCTCCCTTTGTCCCCGGGTCTCCCTACCCGGGGAGGGAGACCGAGAAGAAACCGCCTTCCTGTTAGGCTGTGGTTATGTTTTGAGACCAGCTGTCCGATGCTGGCAGGAGCATCGAATATGGGCCGGCGATTAAAAGAAAATCTCCAATATTTAACTATTGTTAAATGCCCTGTATTTTCCAACCTCGGAAACCTGCCGTTTTGGATTCAAATTTCTTTACCCTTAGAATGTAGTAGCCTCATCAGCCCTCATCAGATTTTTTTTTTTTTTTTGGCTTTTAAATTTGAAACACTTTAAAAACTTAAGGACGGTTACAATAATAATACAAATCTGATACGGAGAATTCCAACATATCCCTATCCCACTAGAAACGCAGGTCAAACAATTTTAACATTTTGCCGCATTTGTGGTATTATTCTAGCCATCTGTCAGTCTTCATTTATCTATTCATCTGTCCGTTAAGTGGAAGTTGTATACATCATGCTCCTTGAACATTTATTTCTGCCATGCACATTTCCTATGAATAAGGACATTCACCTATGTAAGCAGATTAAGTGCAGTTATCAAGTTCAAGAAATTTAACATTGATATCAAGCTTACAGTCCATAATCCAATTCTTTCATATGTCCCAATAATGTCCTTTTGAGCTTTTTCTTCTTCATTACATCCTGTCCAGGATCACATATTACATTTAAATTGATTGTCACTGAATCTTTTTTTTTTAAACAATAAAGAAGTTTATTTTCACCATAGGGATAACATATTGTACCTCTCTGCCAATGTTACTTGAAAGCTTTCCATGTCAAAACAATTTGACAGCAGATATAAACAGTTCAATAAATATACAATGATTTTTCATTACAGTCCTTTACAGACGGATGTTAATTCGTGCTGTTAACCTTAGGATCACAAATATAAAGAGTTGGGGTGACTTTCAAAGTAATGTTGGATCCCTCACTTTATTAATAATCCCACTCTACACCCAATAAGTTCATTTCATAGGCCCTATCATGCATTAATCATTTGGTGGCAGGAGTTAATGACAACTTTTCTTGTTACAACGTCCATTGCCGGCCAAGAATGTCCCAGAATTGCCAAGAAAGTCATTGTTATTGCACAATACGTGAGGACCTGGAACTTTTCCAAAATCTTAAAGAAATAAAAAATAGAATTATATTTGACATTTCCTGACATCTGCATTAATACTGTATGACTAATAAAAGCATGTCAGTTGCCTGGACTGAACCAGTGAGCAATATGCAACCAGAATGCACACGAGTAAAAATGCAGTGAAAGGAAGTTGTCTTCATTGCCTATTGATCACTTCCAGTAAAAGGTTAAAGTTCAGTCTTTGGACTGAATGATCAAAGTGCTCATTTTCTCTTCTGCCAGGAGGATGATAATAGTGGCATCAACAAGTATCATCATGATACCACCATTTTGTTTTCTTTGGATTCTTGTTACATGTTTGAACATAAAAAGAATTATCTGGTGGTCATCTTTTTTTCTTTGCAGCTGGAAAGCATGCTAATAATGTTAAGACAACCTGACTGGACTGAGAGCACTGAGAACCAGTCTTCTGTTAGAATGGATAAACAGATATAACCATTGCTATAAACATGAGAATGAACAGGAATATTTTCACCAGTTAACATGACCTGAGGAGAGTCAAAAGAATATCAACTATCAAATTTAAATAGAAGCTGAAAAATTTCCCTTTCAGGTGGTGCACCTTCCATGTCTAAGATCCACTGTGTAATTGAATTTTGCACACTCTTTTCATTTAAAGTTATCCTGGGAACTAGGTCATTTTGCAAAGCCAACAGTTCTTTCTGTAGTTGTTTCTAGAGGGACAAGCTGAATCCAGCAGGATACTATCAAACTTGATGGACTCTCATCTTGCACCTATACAACTGCATTGAAGTCATGATGGAACCATCCCCTCTATTGTCATTGACTCTTAGTTTTCTTCTTTCCCTCTCTCCTACTTTCCATCTTTTCTTCCTTTCTCTTTTCTTTCCTTCTCTCTCTTTTCATTTCTTTTCTTCGTTCATTGTGTGAACATATATACAACATAATTTTTTCCATCTCATCCATTCCCAGATATATCATTCATTGGATTATGCACATTCACCTTGTTGCAGGATACTTTCTGTTTCTATGAGCTAGCATAGTCTCCAATATTTTCTTTGTAGTTACAAAGGGGCTTAAATTTAACATCCTAAACCTATAACAATCTGGTTTGCTTTAAGACCAACTGCACTTCAAAAGTATACATAAACTGTTCCCTCCATTCCCTAAGTTCAAGACCACTGATGTATTACATTTTATGCATTTGCTTTTCAGATCTTGTAAGTAAAACGTGGTATTAAAACTAAAAATACAATAATACTGGCATTTATATTTACCCATGTCATTTCTCCTACCAGTGATCCTTATTTCTTCCTGCAGCTTCAATCTATAGTCTGTTGTCTTTTCCTTTTAACCTGCAGAACTCCCTTTAGCATCTCTTGTAGAGCCAGTCTAGTGGTGACAAATTCCTTCATCTTTTGCTTACCTGAGAATGTTTTAATATGTCCCTCAATTTTGAAAGACAGTTTTGCCAGACATAGAATTCTTGGTTTTTTAGCACTTTTTAGCCCTGCCTTCTTGTCTCTTTATTTTCTGATGAGAAATCACCACTAAATCTTATTGAGGCTTCGTGTACTATGACACATTGCTTTTCTCTTGTGGCTTTGAGAATTCTCCCTTTTTATATTTGGCATTTGACAATCTGATTATAATATTTTTGCAGTGCAGGTTTATCTGGATCTATCCTGTTTGGTGTTTGTTGAGCTTCTTGGATGTTTATATTTATGTTTTTTGCTAAATTTGGGAGATTTCAGCCATTATTTCCTTGAATGTTCTCTCATTACCCCTTTCTTTCTTCTCCCTCTGGGACTCCCATAATGAGTATATGTATATGCTTGATGGTGTCCCAGGTCTTTCAGATTCTGTTCGCTTTTTTCCGTTGTTTTTACTTTCTTCTCCTCAGACAGAGTGATTTCAATTGTCCTCTCTTTAAGTTCACTGATTATTTTGTCTGTCAGCTCCAATTTGCTGTGTAACCATTTAGGGAATTTTAAATTTGTTACTGTGGTTTTCAGCTCTATTTGGTTTTCATTCATAGTTTCCATCTCTCTATTGGTATTATCTGTGTTGATCTGTCATTTTTCTGAGTTCCTTTAGTTCTTTGTCCATGTTCTCCATGATCTCTTTGAGCATATTTAAGATCATTTCTTACAGGTCTTTCTCTGGTATGTCACAGTTCTGGTCTTCCCCATTGATGGTTCCTAATGTTTTTAATCTTCTTTGCCTAGGCCATCACATCATTTTCTTTTGTATATTTTGTAACCGTTTGATGAAATGCAGACATTTTTATATATTCATGTGTTATTATTGGAATGTAGACTCTGAGACGTCTGTTCCTTAAGCTTTTATTCAGCTAATGTTATGAGAGAGTTTCCTTGATTTGCCAGGAGCTAACATACACATGTGTGCGCACATGCCCACAAACACACACACACACAGATGAAAAGAAAAGAAGTTACCTTTCTAGTCTCTGCAGATTGACCTGTATGAATGATCTCCCTAAGAGTTTATCTATGCAGTAAGTTTAGAGAATAGCTCAAGGCCAAAGTCACGGCCCCCTCTGATGCTTTCTGCACATGTGTCTTATCTTGGGCATGTGCTTCTGGCCCTAGGAAGCCCCAATTTTCACAGACATGAATGTACTCTCTTCCCTAAGCAACAGTTTCTTCATTGTCCCAGGCACTTCACTGTATGCCATATATCCAGCAATCTCTTGCCCACTCAGCCACAACATGATTGCTGTCCCACAGCATTACATAGGAGAGCTCTTTGAACTGTCTTCTACACTTAGGGCAAATTCTTGGATCATGAGCCTGTAATAAGTGTCCTGCTTTAATCCTTAAGCCATGACCAGACATATTAGGTCGGACATAGATGCCCCAGTATGTGCACAAGGGGTACTCTTCTCCCTCTGGAACTGGCAACAGGAACCCATGCTGGGCCAGCTCTGCACCCCCAGGCAAGGAGATGGGAGAGGGACCAGAAGTGGTGCCATGAGCAAGTTTTCCTATCATTTTAAAGTTGGATTTTTCTCGACTCAGTACTTGCCTGTCACTGCAACTCTAAATGTTTTCCAGATCTTTGAAAAAGAAGTTTCTGCCAGTTCTTGCTAGTTGTTCAAAGTTTCTATGAAGGATGGAGACCTGAAGCAACTCATTCTGCCATATTTGTTGGGACAGTACATCACTGGTGGATTTTTGTTGGGGGGGAAGGGATGTTGTGGGTTTACAGAAAAATAATACTTAAATAGAGCTATCATATTACTGCTACACCCCCACTCCCAATGTTCTTTATTAACATTTTGAAATAGGGTGGAACTTTGTTACAATTGATTTAAACAATATTATAATTGTACCATTAACCATAGCCCATAATTTACATTGGGATTCACTGTTTGTACTATACAGTTCTGTGTTTGTAAAAATTCTGGTAACATATACAATCTAAAATTTCCCATTTTATCCATTTTCAAAAGTACTATTCAGTGGTGTCATTTTCAGTTTGCAAAAATTCTGCCTCCATCCATTGCTAAAACTTTTACATCACCCCAAACGGAAACTTTATACCAATTAAGCATTAATTCCTCATTCTCCATTCTCACCTAGTCCCTGGTAACATGTATGGCTTCTGACTTTATGAATTTTCTTTTTTTTTTTTTTACATGGGCAGGCACCAGGAATCGAACCCGGGTCCTCGGGCACAGCAGGCAAGCATTCTTACCTGCTGAGCCACCGTGGCCCGCCCTGACTTTATGAATTTTCATATTCTACTTATTTCATATATGTGTAATAATTCAATATTTGTCCTTTTGTGTCTGGCTTATATCACTCAAGGATGTCTTCAAGGTTCATCTAAGTGATAGCATCATCAAAACTTTATCCATTTTTATGTATGAATAATATACTATTGTGTGTATATAGCACATGTTCTTTATCCATTCATCTAATTGACACCTGAGTTGCACCCATCTTTTGGCATTGTGAATAATGTCACTATGGAATCAGTGTGTAAATATCTGCTTGAGTCCCTGTTTTCAAATCTTCTGAGTATACTAGTATGGGAACTGCTGGGTTATATGGTAATTCTATACTTAACTTTTTGAGATATCACCAAACTTTTCCAAAGTGGTTGCACCATTTTATATTCTCACCAATATTGTAAGTTCTATTTTTCTATACCTTGCTAACAGTTATTTTCCATTTTTTAAAAATAATAGCCATTCTGGTGGTTGTGAAATGGTATCTCATTGTGATGTTGATTTGCATTTTTAAATGGCTAATGATGTTGAGTATCTTTACATGTGTTTATTGGCCATTTGTATATCTTCTTTGGGGAAATGTCTATTCAAGTTTTGCCAATTTTTCAACTGGGTTGTTTGTTTTTGTTGTTGAGCTGTAAGAGTTCTTTATATATTCTGGATATTAAACTCTTGTCATATACATGTTTTCCAAATATTTCCTCCCATTCTGTAGGTTGTCTTTTTATTTTCTTGATAAAATCCTTTGATTCACAAGTTTTTAATCTTGATGAAGTTCAAGTTATCTATTTATTCTTTATTGCTCATGCTTTTGGTGAAACATCTAAGAAACCATTGCCTAACACAAGCTCCTGAAGATATTACTCTATGATTTCTCTTTAGAGGTTGTTCTAGTTTGCTAGTTGCCAGAATGCAATATACCAGAAATGGAATGGCTTTTAAAAAGGAAAATTTAATAAGTTGTAATTACAGTTCTAAGGCCAAGAGAATGTCCCAATTCAAGTAGGTCTACAAAAATGTCCACATTAAGGCACCAACAGGAGGTTACCTTTGCTCAAGAAAGGCCAATGAGAGGGTTTCTCTCAACTGGAAAGGCACATGGCAAACATGGTGATGTCTTCTAGCTTCCTCTGTAGGCCTCTTGCTTCCTGGACTTCCCACAAGGGCGTTCTCCTTCATCTCCAAAGGTCGCTGGCTGGTGGACTCTGTAGTTCCTGTGTTTCTGCTGCTCTCGTCATTCTCAAGCTTTCTCCAAAATGCTTCCTCTTTTAAAGGATTCCGGGAAAATAATCAAGACCCACCTGGAATGGGTGGAGTCACATCTCCCTCTATTCAAAAGTTAATACCCACAATTGGGTGAGTCACATCTCCATGGAGATAACCTAATCAACTTTCCAACCTATAGTACTGAACAGGGATTAGAAGAAATGGTTGCTCCCAAAAGATTGATTAGGATTAAAACATGGCTTTTCTAGGGTACATAAATCCTTTCAAACTGGCACAGAGGTTTATAATTTAGGTTATTATATTTAGGATTTTGATCAGTTTGCGTTAATTTTCTATAGGGATAAGGTAGAGGTCCTATTCATTCTTTATCATGTGGCTATCCATTTTTCCCAGCACCTGTTTATTTTTAATGCACTTGAATTGAGATATAGTCACACACCATAGAAACCATCTGAAATATACAATCACTGGCTCTCATTATCATCACATAGCTGTGCATACAACCCTATGATCAAATTTAGGACATTTTCATTATTCCAGAAATTAAGATTATTAAAATGTTGCTGTACAATAAACATAATTAACTCTTTGTTATAGTGTCATACATTTGCTCCAGTTCATGAAAGAGCTTTATTTGTACAGTAAATCATGGACATAAGCCACCACAAGATTCACTGTGTTACACATTTCCATGTTTTAACCTCAAATTTCCTTCTGGTGACATACATGACAAAATTCCCCTTTCTACACACCCACACACCATTCAACACTGCTAATTATTCTCACAGTAACGTGGTACCATCATTTCTATTTCCAAATGTTTAAGGTCA
The DNA here is from genome assembly GCA_004026745.1 of Myrmecophaga tridactyla. Classification (NCBI taxonomy): domain Eukaryota; kingdom Metazoa; phylum Chordata; class Mammalia; order Pilosa; family Myrmecophagidae; genus Myrmecophaga; species Myrmecophaga tridactyla. The sequence goes on along the minus strand of PVIY010009903.1, from coordinate 7,600 downwards.
ATCTGTTTAAACATTCTGTATATATTAAGCAAATGCTTCCTATTCTTTAACCTCATTCCATATCCTTGTAACCTATTGTGCTAGTTTGAAAGGATTATATGCCCTAGAAAAGGCATGCTTTAATCCTGATCCAATCTTGTGGGAGCAGCTTCTTTTAATCTCTATCCAACACTGCAGGCTGGAAATTGATTAGATTATCCCCATGGAAATGTGACTTGCCCAACTGTGGGTCTTAGCCTTAGATTAAAGGGAGATATAACTCCACCCTTTCCAGGTGGCACTTGATTAGTTTACTGGAATCCTTTAAAAGAGGAAGCATTTTGAAGAGAGAGAGAGAGCCCACCAGCCAATGACCTTTGGAGATGAAGAAGGAGAATACTCCTGAGGGAGCTTCATGAAGCAAGAGGCCTGGAGAGAAAGCTAGAAGATGTCACCATGTTCACCACGTACCTGGAGAAGAAGCTAGTAGATGTCACCATGTTCGCCACGTGCCTTTCCAGTTGAGAGAGAAACCCTGAACTTTAGTGCCCTGTCTTGAGTGAAGGAACCTCTTGTTGGTGCCTTAATTTGAACATTTTTATAGACTGATTTTAATTTGGACATTCTCATGGCCTTAGAACCATAAACTAGCAACTTGATAAATTCCCCTTTTTAAAAGCCATTCCATTTCTGGTATATTGCATTCTGGCAGCTAGTAAACTAAACACCTCTAGTTTATATTTTATGTCTATGAATTTATATACTAAAATTCATTCATTCCAGTGAGATCATTAAATGTTTGTTTTTTCTGTCTGACTTATTTCACTGAACATAATGTCCTCAAGATTCATCCCTATTGTTGCATGCTTCAGGATTTCATTCTTTCTTACTGCTGAATAATATTCCATTGTATGTATATACCATATTTTATTTATCCATTCATCTGTTTACAGATACTTGGATTCTTTCCATCTTTCAGCAGTGAATAATGCTGTTAAGAACATCAGTCTGCAAATGTCTGTTTGCATCCCTGCTTTTAGATCTTATGAGTATATCCCCAGAAGTGAGATTGCCAGCTCATAAAGCAGCTCTACACTTAGCTTCCTGAGGAAGCACCAAACAGTCTTCCCCAGTGGCTGTACCGTTTTACGTTTCCACCATCAATGAATAAATGTTTCAATTTCTCCGCATTCATATTTTTTGCCTATTTTAAATTGTGTGGCTTGTCTTTTTATTGTTGTGTTGTAGAATTTCTTTATATATTCTGAATATCAAACCCTTATCAGATATGTGGTTTCCAAATATTTTCTCCCATTGAGTCAGTTACCTTTTCACCCTTTTGACAAAATCCTTTGAAGATCTGAAGTATTCAATTTTGAGGAGTTCTCATTTATCCATTTTTTTCTTTTGTTGTTTGTACTTTGGGCATAATGTCTAAGAAGCTACTGACTTGCATTTGATCTTGGAGAGGTCACCCTACATTTTCTTCTAGAAGTTTTACGGTACTGGTTCTTATATCTAGGTCTTTGGTTGATTTTGAGTTAATTTTTGTATAGGGTGTGAGATATGGGTCCTCTTTCATTCTTTTGGCTATGGATATCCTGTTCTCCCAACACCATGTATTGAAGAGATTGCTCTGTCCCAGTTGTGTGGGCTTGGGAGCCTCATCAAAAATCAATTGACCATAGATGTGATGTTCCATTTCACTCATTCAGAACTCTGAAGGAAGGTGTCATGGTCAGGTTCATGTGCCAGCTTGGCCAGGTGTGGTGCCCAGTTGTTTGGTCAGGCAAGTGCTGGCCTGTCTGTTGCTGGCCTTCGTCATGATCACCTTTGCCATCACCTTTGGCTGCATCCACAGCTGGCTGCATTGCAATCAGCTAAGGCAAGTGTCATCTGCAATAAGTGATGCTTAATCTAATCACTGGAAGGCTTTTAAGGAGAATTCAGAAGAGACACTCACTCTTCCTGTTTCAGCCAGTCAGCCTCTCCTGAGAGTTCACTGAGGACCTTCATTGGAGCTGCCACCTTGTGGCCTGCTCTACAGACCTTGAACTCTACACCCCACAGTTTCTTATAAAAGAAACACTTTTATAAATTTTGGATTTATAAAAATCCAAAAAATTTCTAAATCTCCTGCTGATTCTGTTTTAGAACCCTAGCTAATACAGAAAGTAAAGACTTGAAAAGGATTCCACAAATGCTGAATCAAGGAAAGAGAAAAATATCAGGTAGGAAACTTCCATCCTAGACCAGCTGGTCCCATCCTCTCCCCCTCACTCAGTCCCACACAGCTCAGGAATATCCCAGAGACGGTGGCTGAGATCACTCCCACCTTCCATTAGGGTTACTGACCATAATATCTCTCACAGAAGGGAGAGAGATTCCCACCCAAATCCAGACGTACAGACTCAGGCCCACAGGGACTCATAGCAGGATTCAAGCTGCTGGGGAGGGCAGACACAAAAAAACACGAAGGAAGAGCTCTCAAAATGGAAGATTATGGATGGAACAGCAAAACCTACTTTGTTCCCAAAAGCTGAAAGTAGCCAGGTAGAAATTGTCCAAATCCATTGTTTGGGGATCCAAGGGACAGGGGAGGACATTTCAAGGCCCATGTTAGTGAGGGATGAAGAGTCTGAGAAAATACGAAAACTGAAACTCTTGATGCTCAACCCTCAACCTTGATGGAAGCAGCAGTATGCAGCCCAATCATTAACTGGGGGTGGCTGTGGACTGGGGAGGCTCTGTGTGTACTCTGCTCCAAGTACAGAGGGGTCACAGCCCCACACTGAGTCAGATTTTGGCCAGTAAAGTGAAGGCAAAGGAACCCTACAGTTCCAGTCCTAGCTGATCAGATGCTATGGGACTTCAGGAGGTAAAGAGCTTCTGAAGATGTTAAGTTACCAAAGATCACAATCTACTGGGCAGGTCAGAAAGTACAGGGGAAGACAGCAGGGCTTTTCAGGGCCTCTCCAGGCCCTATCTCAGGCATCAGAGCTGGTCTACATTCCTGCATGGGAATCTGGCCCTGTTTTGGCTAAGAAATACTGATGACCCAACTGGCAAAGCAGTGCCTAGTACAGACAATGACTAAATCCTAGACAAGAGAAAGAAACTGAATTTAAGAATACCCATGAAGATAATCAGAAGAACATATTTCAGCAAAAAAAAAAAAAAAAAAAAAAAAAAAAAAAAAAAAAAAAAAAAAAAAAAATCACAAGCAAGGCACACTAAAAGACAAGAAGAAATGGCCCAAACAAAGAAACAAGTAAAATAGTTAAAGGAGGCACAGAATCTGGAAGAACTATTCAAAGATGTTCAAACAAATCTCTTGAATCAATTCAAAGAAATGAAGGAAAATGTGTATAAAGAGATAAAGGATAATAAGACCTAGAAGAGCATAAAGGATCTGAAAGAATATGTAGAAAATAGAAGACATTATGGAAACAAAGGATGCTGTAGATGAAATAAAAATATGCTGGAGACACACAACAGCAGATCTGAAGAGGCAGAAGAAAGAATCAGTAATCTAGAAAACCAATGAACCAAATTCAAATAAAATAACAAATGAGAAAAAAATGGAAAAATTTAAGCAGGATCTCAGGGAACTGATTGACAACACAAACTACACAAACATATGCATTGTGGGTGTCCCAGAAGGAGAAGGCAAGGTAAAAGGGCAGGAATAATATTCTGAGAAAAATTTCTTCAAAATTTCCCAACATTTATAAATGACAAAAATATGCAAATCCAAGAAGCCCAGTGAACTCCAAACAGAATAGAATCAAATAGACCCATTCCAAGAATCCTGTAATCAGACTGTCTTTCCATCATGGTTGGAGAAAATACTTCATATGATTTCAATGTTTTTTAATTTATTGAGATTTATTTTGTGACCTGTTTCGGTTTGGTAAAGCTGCCAGTATTCAATATAGCAGAAATGATTTGCTTTTATGATGGGGATTTATTAGCTTACAAATTTACAATTCTTAGGCCATGAAAATGTCCAAATGAAGGCACCAGTAGAACTATACTTTCACTGAAGAAAGGCTGATGGCATCTGGGACATCTCTTTCTCATGGGAAAGCACATGGTCTGTGTCTGCTGACCCTTCTCTCCTGGATTTCATTGCTTTCACTTTATGACTTCAGTGGCTTCTTGATTACTCCAGGGACTTTTTCTTTGTATGCTTCCCTTAAATTCAACACTCTTATAAAGACCTCCAATAAATGGATTAAGACCCACGTTGAATGGGCTGGGTTACATCTCAATTGAAATAACCTAACCAAAAGGTCCCACCTACAATAGTCTGCATCCACAAGAATGAATTAAAAGAGCATGGTCTTTTCTGGGGTACAAATAGCTTCAAACCAAAACATCAGCTAAGTTGTCGTCTATTCTATAAAATGATCCAGGTGAACTTCAGAAGAATATATGCTCTGTTCTAGTTGGATGTCTGCTAGATCTAGTCGGGTTACACTATTTTTAAAATTCCTTTATTTCCTTGTTGGTCTTATTTCTTGGGGTCCTATCCATTATGGAAAGTGATGTACTGTAGTCTCCTAATATTAATTTAGAACCATCTTTTTCTCCCTTCAAATATGTTAAGATTTTCTTCATATATTTTTAATCTCATGTTAGGTGCCTAAAATTTAGACACTGAGCCATCTGTTTCTTAAGCTTGCATTTACAAGGGTTTTGACAGAGATTTCTTTGAAAGCTGGGGCTTAAAAAAATGCAAGTAAAGAAAACACCTTTCCCAGTCTTTGCAGTTTGGCACATGCATATTTTCTGATTAAGAGCGTATCCAAACAAGGAGTTTAGAAAATAGCCCAAAGCAAAAGTGTCAGGATTCCCTAGTCTTTCTGAACATTGATTTTTTTAAAGCAGTTTTATTGAAATGTATTCATGCACTATACAATTCATCCACAGTGTACAATAAATGGCTCTCAGTATAACTACAGATTTGTGCATTCATTACAAGTATCAAACTTAGAACATCTTCATTACTCCAAAAAGAAAAACCTCATATTCTTTATACCCCCCTATTATTAACATTTAGCACTGGTATGATTCCTTTGTTACAACTGATGAAAGGCTATTAAATGCTACTTTTCACTATAGATCAGTTTACATTAGGTGTATTTTCCCCATATATCATCCTACTGGCACCTTTAAAAGTGACATATATTTGTCCTTTTCGTGGAGGAACCTTCTTATATTTGTACTATTAACAATGTCATTGTCCACAACAGGGTTCACTGTGTTATACAGTTCCATGTTTTATCCTCTAGTTTTCCTTCTAGTGACATATTACCTTCAACTTCTCCTTTCAACTGAACTCATGCACATAATTCAGCACTGTTAATTACACTCACAATAATGTCTGCACATACATCTTGTCCTGGGCATGTACACATGGCTTTTGGAAATTCTGTTTAAACAGATCTGAATGTGCCCTTTTCCCAGGGAATACATGATTCATAATGGTCCCAGATTCCATACTGTATGCCCCATCATTTTTGTCCCAGGCAGCTATGATTTGACTCTTCTCATACTGCTTCTGATTCTTCAGACTGTAAGCTGCACCTGCCACTTAAAAAGTTCCTCAGTGATGATGTGATACATATCTCTTACCTGACTTAAAAGACCTTCATACTCCTACTCAATGCATCTGCCTCCCCCACTTTTCAGCCCTTTAATCTGCAAACATTGTGTTTATCAATAGTTTCATACTTTACATTCTTTCTTTCCCACTCACAAATGGTACGCATTGCCATGGATGCTTTCCTCTGTACTTCATCCCTTCTGTTGGCTACTGTCCCTCCTTCAAACCTCAAATTGGACTCCAAGGGCTCTGGGGGTCTTTCCTTACTGCACCATCCGTAGATGCAGACACACATACCTAAACTGGTGTTTGTATAATTATCCCCCTTATAAGATCTTTTAACATCCTGTACTTTTTTTTTCCCCCCCGCATGGGCAGGTGCTGGGAATTGAACCCGGGTCTCCAGCATGGCAGGTGAGAACTCTGCCTACTGAGCCACTGTGGGCTGCCCTAACATCCTGTACTTTAACTGCTGGTGTACATGTTCCCTGAGGGCAGAGCTCCATCTTGCACTACTGAATTCCCAGAACCCAGTCAAGGAGCTCAAAACACTAAATAAGAATGTGAAAAATTTAAAAAAAGATAAATCTGGTAATAAAATACAATTTTTTTAAAAAGGGTATAAATTGTATTCAAGTATTCCTTATTACTTCCAATCTCTCCTCTAAACTTGAGTCCCAAAAATGAAAGGATACTTTTTATCTTAGATGTTATCACTACACCTTATACATTTTTTACATATCACAAATGGTAACCATAATAGTAGGAGTTTGGTGATTAAGTGCACCATATTTGCTACTTCTATGAAATTATTTCAAAGAATTCCAAAGTTTATTCTTTAGAATATTTAAAATTAAATTCCCATTTATCCCTCATGAATTAAATATCTTTTGGTTTCTTGGGGGATGTGTGGTTCAACAAAACAGTTTTAACACTTCTCCTCTAAATTATAACACTTCCGAGTGCATCATTAAATGCCTTGAGGGCAATGAATAGGAAAAACTAGAATGAACCCTGTGATGTTATGATGACATTGGATATATTGGTGTGAACTCATGGTTTATGGAGGTTAGAAATTTGATCATCTATCATAGATTGAAGTGCAGATAATGTAAATATAGATATGTGTGTATAGCTAATGGAAATATAGATATGCATGTATGGGTATATACATGTATTTATTTTCTAGGTCTATCTGTTGAGAAGGCCACGAGATCTTGGTTTGTAACTATTCGCCACTAAAAGGAATCAGGGCTCCTTGAAAAAAAGGACAATTCCAGGATGGCGGCAAGGAAATTGCGAATGAGCCTGGAACACCTTATGTCTGAAAATAAGGAAGGGCTCAAAGAATTATGGGGTTATGTCAAAAGGACACAGAAGCTAGCTTGTGAGGGATGATGATTCTGGACATCTATAGGACAATTTGGGCATCAAAATAATGACAGAACTTAAAACCCAATGTTGTAGTTTGCTAAAGCAATATACTGGAAATACATTGGCTTTTGCAATTGGGATTTATTAACATAAAAGTTTACAGTTCTGAGGCAATGAAAATGTCCAAATCAAAGCATGAACACAAAGTCCTTTCTCCCCAAAGGCTGGCTACCAGTGATCCTCAGCTTCTCTGTCACATGGCCAGGCACATAGCAACATCTCCTGGTCTCGCCCTCCTCTTCTGGGTTTTTTGCTTCCAGCTTCAGGCTGCTTCTCTAGGGCTTTTTTCTGTGTCCTCCCTCTTTTTTTTTTTTTTTTTTTAACATGGGCGGGCACCGGGAATCGAACCCAGGTCCTCGGGCATGGCAGGCAAGCATTCTTACCTGCTGAGCCACCGTGGCCCGCCCTTTTTATCCTCTTATAAAGGACATCAATAAGAGGATTAAAAGCTACCCTGAATAAGGTGGGTTACATCTCAACTTAAGATTCTATTCACCAAAAGATCCTATTCACATCTACAAGAATAGATTAGCTTTTTTTTTTTTAGCATTTTTCTTTATTGTGAAATATAACATA